>CM047590.1:6752979-6778504 GCA_026184515.1 Peronosclerospora sorghi
AAGGATGGAGTGCGGGCGGATCCCGCGAAGGTGAAAGCCATTGTGGACTGGCCTTCGCCTGTAAATCTTAAAGATTTACGGAAGTGGATTGGATTAGCCAACTATCTCCACTAGTACAGCGAGAACTACGCTGAAATGGCGAAGCCATTGACCGACCTTCTTAGGAAGGATATTGATTGCTGTTGGGAAACTGAACACCAAAACGCTTTTGAAGCGGTTAAGGGGAGCTTGTTAAATGCTACCGTTCTTGCTCTCCCAGACTCTGGGAAACCATTTAGTGTCGTCTGCGACGCCTCCGATTTCGCAATCGGATGTGCTTTGTTACAAGCAGACGATGCAGGAAGGGAACGCATAATTGCGTTTGAGTCGAGGCAGCTTAAAGCTGCAGAACGGAATTATCCCGTTCATGACAAGGAGCTACTTGCAATGAAGTATGGTCTTGTAAAATTTAGGGTTCACCTACTCGGCTCAAAGCCGTTCGTGGTTTATACTGACCACGCGTTCTTACGGACAGCGACAAAGTCGCCTCATCTCTCGCAACGGATGGTCCGTTGGATCTCCTTCTTTGCGGAGTACAACTTTGAGGTTAAGTATAAACCTGGCAAGCAGAACGTGCTTGCAGACGCGTTGTCGCGTCGTCCCGATTACGAGCTCGCTCACGCGACATTCGTCACCACGTCTGTGGTGGATCTCATACGCCAGGCGTATGGGAAAGACCCGCAATGTACGGCGCTTATCCGCGCGTTAGGTGAAAAGGGTCTTGGCTCGTCGGAGCCAACCCTTTCAAGTCGAGCTAGAGCTCGTTTACACCGTTACAGGTACTGTGACGGTCTGCTATTTTATAGCACGAGCGCGGAGGACACTCCGCGGGTGGTTGTTCCTCATAATGAGGAACTGAAGTATAGAGTCCTCTTTGAGGCACATGACTCCCCTATCGGGGGTCATTTAGGTCGGGATAAGACCTACAGTGCTTTAAGCGCTTTGTATTGGTGGCCCAATATTTATAAGTGGGTCGGTGCGTATATACGCACCTGTGAGACGTGTCAGAGGGTTAAACCCTCTGCGAGTTCAGCTGCGCCTTTGGCGAGCTTATCGGTTCCAACGGAGTGTTGGAAATCCATTAGCATGGATTTTATCTTCGGTTTTCCGAAAGATAAGGCCGGGAACACCGGCATATTGGTATTTGTAGACCGTTTTAGCAAGATGGCTCACCTGGCGGCGGTGCCAGAGTCCATAGATGGACAAGGTACAGCGAGAGTGTACAGCGAGAGTGTTCCTAGACCGTGTCTTTCGACAGCATGGTCTACCCGATTCCGTGGTGTCGGATCGGGAACCCCGTTTTACGGGACAATTCTGGGGAGCGTTGTTTAAGGTGCTAGGCACCAATCTCCTCATGTCCACTGCGGATCACCCGCAGACGAACGGTCAGACGGAACGCGTTAATCGCGTTGTTGAGGATATTCTCCGGAGTTTATGTCCGGATTCTCCAAAGCGTTGGAGTGAGATGCTCCCGATGGTTGAATTTGCTATCAACAATTCGGTCCATGCATCTACGGGGTTTACCCCGTTTTACGTAAACGGATTAGTGAATCCGAGGGTTCCGTTAACGCCACGTGTGTGTGGCCCAGGGCTTGAGGGTGGAGGATTCCCCGGTGTCAGCCCTGTATCTGTGCGAAAGCACATAGATAAGTTCTTATAGACGCGCCTTAGTGTCTTACGACACGTCTGCGATGCCATGGCGGAGAGCCAAGACAAGCAGAAGGAGAAGGCTTACCGCAAGGGGCGGCGTAACGAAAAGGTGTGAAAGTAGGAAAAAGTGTTTTATTAAACGCTAAGAATCTTCCTACACATGCATTTTCCAACGTGTTGCGGAATAAACTGCTCCCCAGGTTTGTGGGGCCTTTTAAAGTACTAGCCCGAAAGGGATTATCGTATACCTTGGACATCCCGAAGGTGGTGCGTACGCATACAACCTTTTATGTCCGTATGCTTAAGCCATACCAGGACCCGGAGGCGGGCCCCCTCCTGGAGGAGGGTGGAAAGGCGGATAGCCGTAAGGCATCGCAGGGCGAAGTAATCCCGAAAGAGCTAAAATGCGACCACGAAGTTGCGCAATGGTCGTCTCGAGAGAGGCAAGCCGCCTCTCGAAGCGATCAGTGGCATCCCGATGATCGCGGATCCCCTCGTGGAGATCATGGATGCGATGGCTGTGTCGATCACAGCGCTCGCGAATCTCACGTCGCAATTGCGCGACCTCCTCCTCCAATGCTTGATGCGGAGGGTACTCCCCATTACCATGTGGAGTGTCAGATGGCGCGACGCCATCATCGGGTTCAAACCCAGTATCTGGTGAAGTGAAAGGGTTATCCACATTCACAGAGTTCGTGGGAGTCCGAGACTTCCCTACGGCAGGATTGCCGTGACGTCGTTGACGCTTTCGAGCGGGATAATCCCGCTGCGGGTCAACGACCAAAGGGGCGCGAGAAGCCCTTTCACTCCCAGTAGTTGGTAGTTCGCCGGAGGCAGATGTGGCGCTCACACTGTCCTCTGGCACCGCGGTGGGGGCAGGGGCGCTGGCGTAGCGCGTGCGATAAGGGCAAGTAATAACTCAATCGCTTTGGCTGTGGCGAATGCCGTGCGCAACGCCCTCTCCACCCAAACGTGACGACGGGAATAGCTGTTGTGCAGATCATTAAAGCTGGGGAGGGGCTTCTCCCCTTCCGCCCAATCGCGGAATTTCTTTTCTGCATCTTCGGCACTTTCTCCCGGAGAAATAATGATAGGAACCTCGCGGAGGCTCTCAATAGGGGCACCCTATGCCTGCCTGTCGAGGCGCTCTAGGTATGAGACGCTAGTGAACTGCTTCTGCGCTAGAAGTTATTGCCGGAGTTTCCCCCGGCGTTCGCATTGATACGGCTGTTCAGCCGCAGTTCCAAGGGTATAGAATGCTAAACCATTCCTTACAATACTCCTATCCCACTTTGGAAGGTCACGAGGACCTTCAAAATGATATGCCGCCCGTGGCGGGCGTTTGGGGGCGCTTAAACCAGCCCTTCATGCCTGTGCGCCAAGTTGGGTTTCTTGAGCTGCGTCCAGCTCATTGGTGATTATCGCCTTCGGCGATCCGGATGTATCATCCGACATGGGCAGGGGTGGCGCACTAGTTAGTGCATTTTCCCCACGTGTGGGGAACGGATTAGGCTGCCTAAATCGCCGTTCGGCGTTGTCGGAGCGGTCAGCCTTTGGGGAGATATCCCCAAAGGCATCCACCTCCGAGTTCTCGGAGTAGTCTACCTCCTCTTCTTGAAGAGAATCCACAGCACCACAAATGGTGCTCATGGTTAGCCAGAAGTTCTGGCAGTCGGAGTTCTCCAACTAAAATTGATTTATTGCGTAAGCAATAGTCTTGATGGGGTAGGATGTAACAGGGTTACATTCTGGTTACATTTAGTTATGTTGTGTACGTGAGTACACTACGGTTGGGGTCAGTATTGACCGGTCCGAAAGGTTTGAACCTATTGGTTATTTTAACCAATCAGGGCAGGACCCTTGGTGGAGGCGTGGCAGCAAGCCACGTGTTAGTAGACAGGTGGTGTACACTATATTTTAGCTAGGTACGAATTTAGTAAGTTCTACTTAGTATTACATATACTTTACATTAGTTTAAATTAATTTAGGCTAATTACATATTAAATATACATTCATTTTACATTTTGTTCTATTGAGGGTTATCGGTTCCTGATGGTATATACCGGTTCCCGAACCTTTCCAACACGATGCCGCGATGATTATGGTCGTTGATTACGCCACTAGTGATTAGACGAGTAGGATGATTGGACGAGTGCAGAGTGTTGGTGATTGGATGACCCCAATGATTGGATGCAGAATAGGTAGTGAGAGTAGTGTAAGCTCCGATAAATCAATCACTTCAGAATCTTCCTTCTTCCTCTCAAGTGGTCATCGCTCCGGTCTTCTTCCCCGAGTGGTGACTCCTCCCTTCGCTCCTACAAGCCCTACGTCTTCCAAGATCCGTGACCTTTATCATGTTCAAAAGACTGCAGGACGCACGACCTCGACCGGTCGCGCGCGCAGTGAGTGTAGTAGCGTAAGGGGAGTTCTTCCCTTAGCTACCCTCTTATTAAGGGAGCCTTGTGTTAAGGCGTTAGCTTGTGCTAACTGGTAAACCATAGTGGAATCTTGGTCCCGAGTAAGAGCGTTCTCTCTTACTAAGCCCTTTTATAAGGGCGTATCGGCTAAGTAGCGGCGAACGCCGCTTAAAGAAAAGTCTTCCTCTGTGCGCTAGCCGCACCGCGCGTGTACGCACCGGCTACAGTCGGTTTACCCCACATTTGCGCTCATAATCTGTTCGTGAGTCGTATTATCTACCATTACTACTCGTACGCGTAAGTTTCCAGTTATTTAACGTATACAAACGTGAAAAACAACGTAACAGCTAAGGTAGCGAGATAACAACGTAATAAAAGCAATAACAACTTTACTCACTCCAACTATCAAATTCGTAAGACTCCACAAAGTAAAACGTAAGCAAACCACAGTGTTCCACACTCCACGAGATATAATATAGCGTTCCACCTTTAATCGGACGTACTAGCACCAAAATGCACTAGTGCAACTTGCGTGCGAAGAACAAAAACAAAAAGTGACTATATTAGAGTTAAGTTTAATACTTAACCTAATAAATGTAAGTATAGAATTGGGTATGACCCATAAAATTGGGTACTACCCAAAATGCATTTTGCTGAAAAGTTGCATTTGACCCATTTGCGTCTGCAGCCGGGGCGCGGGTCCTTCCAACAGGTGAGTGTCGAGGCAGGTCGGATACACCGGTGGGATTTGTAGTTTGCAGAGCTTGCATGGATTGCTTATTGGAGGGTCATGGCAATTTTTAAGATTCCACTGCAGATTGTCCTCGCAGTATTATTGAGGTTTTACTACTTGGACCGTACTAACAGTAAACCGACCCATTCTGTTAATATCAGAGAAAACCGATCCATTCTGTGAATTTCCGTGAAAAACTGACCCATTCTGTGTAATTTCTCTTAAAATAATAAGGGCAAAAGAAAAGCCTAGGGCTCCGCAAGGGCGGGTTGAGCTGGGTTTTGGTCGGCCCGCGGCCCAGCCCACAAGCCGTGGGCTGGCTGGCGGGCTGGTCTGGGCTTATCCCCACGTAAGTCCACAAACCAATCTCCACACTAACCTGTTTCACGTTATCACGAATTTTCCACCATAAAAAGCAACCACAACTCCACAGACGAAGAAAATGTAAAAGTAGATCGGACTAAAAGTAGTTAGCCTAAACATGCACTTTGATAGACCTATTTCATCTTAACGAAAATAGACTGGCTGTATACTACTTTCCATTAGGAGCGGGTCGTCCTTCGTAATAGGATTTGTACAGGTCGCGAAGCGTTTTCACTTGATTCGCAATGTTTTTGTCTTCTTCATAGTAAAGCTCTCTTTCAAAGTTCGACGGGTCAATGCCGGCACGATACCATCGACTAAAGAGCGTTAGCAAGTGTCCTCCAGCGTGATGATATCTTCCTTTCATAGTTGATGACTCGACTGCCTCCAATAACAGAAGAGCCAAATTGCTTTTACCGAAAGCATGCAACAAGACGCCAAACACAGTCACCAACTTTTCGTCGGGTTTCTTGCCCTAGGCATTAAATTTTTCCATGTACATGTTTAGTGTCTCCATTTTTGGGCTTTCAAACATTTTGTGCCCCTCGTCCTTGAGCTTCAGCAATATAAAAACTTCATCAACGGTTTTTTCGCTGGCAAGCCACAACTCTAACTGTTCTTGCTGCAATGCCGCCGCGATCTCCTTTGTAGAGTCCATCCCCGTTGCCTTGACCAACCCCCTCGCCAATACATCCTCGTTGATGGTCTCCGTAAGCCATCGAACCAGCGAGAACTGCTTTTCCGGACTGTGTGAGTTATAATACGCAATGTAATTCCGCACTGCTTCCAAACTTATGAGCTGATCCAAGCTTGTTTCGATCCCAAGCCGATGCAAGAGAATTTCTGGATTCAAATGTTCCTCGCGTTTCCATCCATCTATCAGCGACTTCTCAACTTTCAAGGCTCTTTCTCTTAAGAGAGAATGCGCCTTTGCCGCTGTTATACTCGCGAACAATTTGTCCTCACCATTCATAACTGACGTCAGCACCTTCACCAATCTTTCGGCACCGAAATTGTGTACATTGTACATCCCAATGTATTCTTCTAATACATCTAGCCTTGCATCAGCCACCGCATTTATACAGTTCTTGGGCCAGCTCATGGGCCTTGTGGGCTGGGAACAACGGCCCACAGCCCAGCCCAAGCGGGCTGGACTGTGGGCTGACCCGGGCGAGCTGGCTTTTGCGGAGCTTAGTTCAGCCTATCCCGTAGATCCCGCGGGCGTCCCACGGGACAGGCGGGATGGGACGCGGGACAGTCTGATCCCGTCCCATCAGTCCCGCGCAGGCCGGATTGGAGCCCTACTCGTGACTCGCATCATCTTAACTTAAGTTGCCAAAAGATGAATGTAGACCAGTACCAACTTTTAGTCCCAACCACTTCGATAGAACCGAACCTTCTTTGGCCGGCATGAAAGCAGCGTCGCCAAACTGCCAGCTTGTACATTATGGAACGTTCTAAAGTGATAACTATGCGAACTGACGACTATATGGAAAGTCTACAGCTCCTAAAGTAATGAAGTTGAACGAAAGCGATGACGGCAGGACATTGCCCCACCGACGTGGCGTTTCATCCTATGATGTTGATCATCGATACATCGAAGCTGATACGAAGCCCCCCTTGGAATTTAATAGTCACAAGAACGCTCAGGCTCAAAGTTTGCTCAACGTGGTGAGCGCCATCGACTCGGATGGAGAGGACCCACCGCCTCCTCCTGTCTTGATCAAACGCCCAGCGCTCTTCACGTCGAGCCCAGCGCTGGACGTACGTCCACGCGCTGACTCAATCCACTTATCGGACACAGACTCGTCGTCGTCGTCAGACGGCGACGACCGTTCGGACGAGAGGAGCGAAAACGAGAGCACGAAATCCGCGACCAAAAGCGTCGACAGTGCCTCGCGGCTATCAGGAACGTATCTATCGGCAAGACAAGTGGACAGTCTCATTCGCTTGCACATGGCGGACATTGAAGGGAAGAGACCGTGGTGCTTTGTGTTTCGATGTCTGAAAGTCCCGTTTGAGTCAAAGCGACAAGACGATCCCTTCGACGTGTTTTTCATGCGCTGGGACGAATTCTGGCAGGTGCATGGTCGCGCCGTCTGGGAACGTGCCTTTTGGCAACCTTTTCCTCCTCACTCGACTGCGTATCTCTGTCGGAAAGAGCGCCAAGCGCGAGCTCGACACGCTTTCCGTAGCTTGGCCACGGATCTCGTCGAGCGATTTGGAAACGAGTATCGGTCCTGGTTGACCAAGGAACTGCGGGAAGGTTGGTGGCATCGCACGGAGCCATTTTCGCTGCGGCACTTGTTCGCGCGGGATCGACGTCTGTAAGAGGAATATTTAGCCCGACGTGTAAAAGGCACGCTGGCCTCGTGGCAAGAAATTTCTGACGCGACGAGGACTAAAGCCACTGTGGTGGCTCTACTAACATACATTGCAAGTTACTGACTCGAGTGAGAGACACATCGTGCATTTTGCCTTTACTTAGCTTTCAAGTCTGTGTTTACATCCGACGCCTGGCGATGCGTTACGACGGCCTCAAAGACGGGGGATTCCTGATCGTCATCATACACTTCCACGTTCTTGCCACGAGGCTCGTAGCCAAAAGCTAGCACAATACCAGAAACGACCATTAAAAGTCCACCAAACACCCACATGATCCCTCTAACCGACAGCTTCCAGTCGCTAAACATGGAAGCACACAAGTAGGGACCACTAAAAGACCCGATGCGGCTGAAACCGGATGGATACGCTGCCCCAATGCCACGAATCGCTGTCGGGTAGTTCTCGGGGGTGTACGCATAGACGCAACCCCACGCACCTAGCATGAAAAATGACGTAACCGTGCCAGTCACCATCACGGGGATTCGTGCTGCCTCAACGTAGCCCATGGCGATCGCGGAAGCAAAGGCACCGAGAAGGAAGATCACGAGGGTCTGCTTTCGGCCAATCGTTTCCACGAGACCCGCAGCCGCAAAGTAGCCTGGAAGCTGGGCGGCCGTAATGATGAGGATGGTCTCCCATTTGCCATTCATATTGTAGCCCTTGAGCGCAATGAGCGCGGGCAAGTAGATGAAAATCGCATAGTAGGACATGGAAATGCCAAACCAGAGCGTCCATAAGACCGTGGTGCGCACGCGAAACTCGCGCCGAAACAGCAGCCCAATGCGTTTCAAGTGGGAATCCGGAAGCTCGGGTGAAGTTGTTGGTCGCTGCGGCTCCGGGCTGTGCATTTCAGTCCTATCGTCGTACGACTCAAGACCGTGCGCGCGCTCAATCGACTCGACGATCGCAATCGCTTCGTCATAGCGGCCCACACTTGCTAACCACTTTGGCGACTCTGGAATGTAGACTCGAATCACGATAGCGTACAGCACGGGGACGCAACAGATCCCAAACGTCTCTCGCCATCCGATCTTGGGCGCGACCCCAAAGGCCATGACCACGGCCATCATACACCCAATCGCCCAGAACGATTCCAGTAGCACGATAATCTTGCCACGCGACTTTTTCGGGGCAAGCTCTTGCACGAGCGTCGAGGCGACAGGCAACTCACCGCCTAGCCCAATACCAGAGATAATGCGCGCACAAGTAATGGATGTGACGTCCCAGCTCACTGCACAGAAACCGAGACCAGCGAGGAAAAGTACCAGCGTGATCATAAACATGGGCCGACGGCCGTACTTATCGGCGAGCGTCCCGAAAGGGAACGACCCAAGGAAGGAGCCAACAAAGACGGCACCATTGAGAAACGAAGCCTGGTGTGAGCTCTGTGGAATATCTTTGCGAATGAGCGCGGCACAGTACGTGAAGACAAAGGTTTCCATCGAGTCCATGGCCCACCCAAATCCCGTGAGCAGAATCAGTTTCAGGTAGTACCATGAAATGCCCATCACGACGCCCTCCTCTCTCTCCCCGATGGCGTCGAGACGACGCGTGATGAGCTGCACGGCTTCCATGTTGGCCGCTTTGCCACTCATGTTAAAGGAAGATGGCACGTGGAAAAGTGACTTGCCATCCGGTGGTATTGATGATGGTTGACGTAAAAGTTGCCGAGAGTGATGGATTGGCTATGTCAAATAGGTTATCAGACACGTGGTAGTCAAAGTACTACTATTATAGGTATCGTCCTCTCTATCTGTCTCAAATGCCGATCATAGCGAGGACTGCTTTCGAAGCTCGCAGGTGAGTACAGTATTCTGTTTCGGAGGCTTCGTGGTTCGATTTCATAACGATAGAGAGGAGAGGTACCACTATCGACGACCAATTTTCGGTGATAGTGGTACACAAGAAACACTGGCGCGCAGAGAGAGGCGGGGTTGAACCTGTGCAAAGTGTGATGTAGCGAGACGAGCATTGTGCCCGCACGGGCAATTCCCAGTGCGCTACCACTTTTCGCAGGTGGCACGAGTTCGAAGTCTCAGCGTCGCACGCATCAGCACTCACGTGGTCCAGATATTTCAGCGACAGGTACCGGTTGGCAGCTGATCACCATTTCAGAGGTGATCGGGTAACTATTCCAATAGGCACTTGATCTAGTACGTTTACGTATAGTAAATCCGTGTGTTCAAGAGGCTTTCGTGCATTGAATAGCGAGTTGCTCGCAGAAGTAGTTGTGTTTCTGGTACGAGCGACGATTGCAGCCGTCCATTTTGCAGCGGTTGCCACCCCCATGCGCCCAGCAGTAGCCATGCGCAGCGACCTTGGAACAGTTAGGAGCATCACAATGTGACCACCGCCATGTGACCAACAGTGGCCGTAGCGCTTGGCTTTGTTTTGGGGGGGGGAAGCGCCGAATTACCTATCACCTAAAATTTTCTTGAAGATCCACCTCAAGGTGCAGTGGGATATCAGTTGGGTTATCCCGCCGTAACCAATATGGGTTACACGGGTCCGGTGACGTCGGTCACGGACCGATTCACTCGTAGTCGTGAATTGCGGTGTGGGTGGCTGTGGATCGCCACGTGTAGTCAGACCGTAGGCTAGGACTGTAGTGTTACTGTAGCCGGTGCGTATACGCACGGTGCGGCTAGCGCACAGAGGAAGACTTTCCTTAAAGCGGCGTTCGCCGCTACTTAGCCGATACGCCCTTATTGAGGGCTTAGTAGGAGAGAGCTCTCCTACTCGGGGCCAAGATTCCCGGGTTAGTTTACTATAGCCTTTGCTAGTGCCTTAACGGCAAGGCTCCCTTACAAAGGGTGTAGCTAAGGGGAGGGCTCCCCTTACGCTACTGCACTCTCTACACGCACGACCGGTCGAGGTCGTGCGTCTGTATGAAAGAGTGAAATGTAAACTGCATATATTTAATATGTAATTATTTAAACTAATATAAGCTATATGTAACACTAAGTAGAATATTCCTAATTCGTACCTAGCTAAAATGTAGTGTACACACCTGTGTACTGACACGTGGCTGACACACCACCACACCAAGGGCCCATGCCCTGATTGGTTAAAGTAACCAAAGGTTCGAAACCTTTCAACCCGGCCAATACTGACCTCAACCGTGGTGTACTCATGTACACCAACACTCAGTGCTACCCGAATGTAACCCCGTTACATCCTCCCCCATCAAGACTATTGCTTACGCAATAAACAAATTTTGTTGGAGAACTCCAACGCTATACCTCTGGCTGCCCATTGTACACCCTCAGCGGTGCTATGGACGCAAACTATTCCGACGGCTCGGAAGTGGACGCGCTTGGGGAGCTCTCCCCAACGGCTGGCCATGTTGATAGCGCCGAACGGCGCTATCAGTCATCCAACCCATTTCCCACACGTGGGGAAAACGCACTGACTCGTGCGCCACCGTTACCCGCTAGGGGTGATACCTCCAGGTTGCCACAGGCAACCACCACCAATGAACCGTCCTTGGTTCAAGAGGCCCGACGTGCCGGACGGGCACGTAAGGGACCTCGCGACCCTCAAAAGAGGGCTAAGAACGCGGTCAAGAGGGGCTTAGCCTCTTTTACCCCTGGACCAGCGGCTATACTGCCGCTTGAAATTGCGCATCGGAACCAACTCCGGGCCCGGCTACTAACGCCCAAACAGTATTCCGTTAAGTCCTACCGGACGCGCCTCGGGAAACAGGCACGCGGTGCCCTCGTGGATGTTCTCCGCGAGATTTCCCGTGTTCTCCTGAGGGACGAAAGCGTCGAAGACGCAGAACAGGCGTTCCGCGCCTGGGCGGAAAGGGAGAAACACCTCCCCAGTTTCGATGCGCTGTACAACAGCTTTTCCGAACATGACGTTCGGGTAGAGAGAGCGCTACACTTGGCCTATGATCAGGGCAAAGCGCAAGGGCAATTGCCTGCCTCCTATTATACGCGCTCTGCTCTCGATGTGGTACCAGAGAGCAATGCAAGCACAGCATCTGCCTCCGGCGAACTCCCAGCTATTGGGAGTGAAGGGGCTTCTTCAGCCCCTTTGGTCGTTGACTCTCAGTGAGATTCTCCCGCTCGAAAGCGTCAACGACGTCACGGCAATCCTGCCGCAGGGGAGTCTCGTACTCCCACGAGTTCTGGGAATGTGGATACCCTTTTCACTTCACCAGGTACTGGGTCTCACCCCGGTGATGGCGTCGTGCCATCAGGCGCTCCACATGATAATGTGGCGTACCCTCCGTATCGAGCACTGGAGGAGGGGGTAGCGCTATTGCGGCGTGACTTCCACGAGCGCTGTGATCGGCACAGCCTTCGCATCCAAGATGCTCAGGAGGAACTCCGCAACGAGGGGAGTGCGAATGAACGCATCGAGGAGCGGCTTGCCTCTCTCGAGACTCTCGTTGCGGAGCTTCAGGGTCGTATATCATCCCTGTAGGAGATGTTCCGACCTGTTGCACATTTCGGCTATCCGGTTTCTCACCCTCCTCCGAGAGGGGACCCGCCTCCGGGTTCTGGTATGGCTTAAGCATACCCACATAAAAGGTTAGATGCGTTCGCATCGCCTTCGGGATGTCTAAGGTGTACGACAAGCCCTTTCGGGCTAACACCCTTAAAGGGAACCACAAACCTGGGGCGCAGTTTATTGCGCAACACATTTGAAACTGCATGTGTAGGAAGATTTTTAGCGTTTAATAAAACACTTTCTCCTACTTTGTATAACTTTTTGTTACGCCGCCCCTTTCGGTCAGCTTGCTCCTTCTGCTTGTCTTGGCTTTCCGCCATGGCATCGCAGACGTGTCGTAAGACACTAAGGCGCGTCGATAAAACTTATCGATGAGCTTTCGCACAGATACAGGGCTGACATCGGGGAATCCTCGCCCCTCAAGCCCTGGGCCACACACATGTGGCGTTAACGGAACCCTCGGATTCACTAATCCGTTCACGTAAAACGGGGTAAACCCCGTAGATGCATGTACCGAATTGTTGATAGCAAATTCAACCATCGGGAGCATCTCACTCCAACTCTTTGGAGAATCCGGACATAAACTCCGGAGAATATCCTCCACAACGCGATTCACGCGTTCCGTCTGACCGTCCGTCTGCGGGTGATCCGCAGTGGACATGAGGAGCTTGGTGCCTAGCACCTTAAACAACGCTCCCCAGAATTGTCCCGTACAACGGGGATCCCGATCCGACACAACGGAATCGGGTAGACCATGCTGTCGAAAGACACGGTCTAGGAACACTTTTGCTGTTCTTTGTACATCTATGGACTCTGGCACCGCCGCCAGGTGAGCCATCTTGCTCAAACGGTCTACAAAGACCAAAATGCCGGTGTTCCCGGCTTTATCCTTCGAAAAACCGAAGATAAAATCCATGCTAATGGATTTCCAACACTCCCTTGGAACCGATAAGCTCGCCAAAGGCGCAGCTGAACTTGCAGAGGGTTTAACCCTCTGACACGTCTCACAGGTGCGTATATACGCACCGACCCATTTAAACATATTGGGCAACCAATACAAAGCGCTTAAAGCGCTGTAGGTCTTATCCAGACCTAAATGACCCCGGTAGAGGCTTCATGTGCCTCAAAGAGGACTCTATACTTCAGTTCCTCATTATGAGGAACAACCACCCGCGGAGTGTCCTCCGCGCTCGTGCTATAAAATAGCAGACCGTCACAGTACCTGTAACGGTGTAAACGAGCTCTAGCTCGACTTGACAGGGTTGGCTCAGACGAGCCAAGACCCTTTTCACCTAACGCGCGGATAAGCGCCGTACATTGCGGGTCTTTCTCATACGCCTGGCGTATGAGATCCACCACAGACGTGGTGACGAATGTCGCGTGAGCGATCTCGTAATCGGGACGACGCGACAACGCGTCTGCAAGCACGTTCTGCTTGCCAGGTTTATACTTAACCTCAAAGTTGTACTTCGCAAAGAACGAGAGCCAACGGGCCATCCTTTGCGAGAGATGAGGCGATTTTGTCGCTGTCCGTAAGAACGCGTGGTCAGTATAAACCATGAACGGCTTTGAGACGAGTAGGTGAACCCTAAATTTTACAAGAGCATACTTCATTGCAAGTAGCTACTTGTCATGAACGGGATAATTCCGTTCTGCAGCTTTAAGCTGCCTCGACTCAAACGCAATTACGCTTTCCCTTCCTGCATCGTCCGCTTGTAACAAAGCACATCCGATTGCGAAATCGGAGGCGTCGCAGACGACACTAAATGGTTTCCCAGAATCTGGGAGAGCAAGAACGGGAGCTTTTAACAAGCCCCCCTTTACCGCTTCAAAAGCGTTTTGGTGTTCAGTTTCCCAACACCAATCCACGTCCTTCTTAAGAAGGTCGGTTAATGGCTTCGCGATTTCAGCGTAGTTCTCGCTATACTTGTGGAGATAGTTGGCTAATCCAATCCACTTCCGTAAATCTCTATGATTTACAGGCGAAGGCCACTCCACAATGGCTTTCACCTTCGCGGGATCCGCCCGCACTCCATCCTTACCGATGAAGCATACGAGGAAAGGAATTTCCTCAGCACCAAATATACATTTGGATGCGTTCGCATATAACTTATGCTCTCGCATGCATTCGAGAACTGCTCGAAGGTGTATCAGATGCGTCTGAACATCAGACGATTCACCTTCCGCACGACTATGGACGAATATATCGTCGAAGTACGTCTCTGGGCGTACTTTTTGTGAGGGAGGAAGAGTTGAGTCACCAAGCGATTGAAAGTCGCTGGTGCATTCGAAAGCCGTTGTGGCATAACAAGCCACTTCCACAGCATGCGCTAGGCGTGCTGACCGCTGTAAGCAAATATCGGATGCTCGCAGGAGAACCTGATATTACCCGTCCACCAGATCTAAGGCACTGTACACCGTACAGCCCGCCATATTGTTCTGGAGGACATCCTTCCGAGGAATCGGAGTCTGCATGGGTACAGTAGCTGCATTCAGCTTGTTTTACGCATGCACAATGCGCCACTTTCCGTTCGGTTTACAAACACAAAAGGTGGGAGATGAGTGGGGAGACTTACTCTCCCGTACCATCCCTGCCTCTTCTTTCCCCTTGAAGAATGCGTCGATGACGTCGCATTGTTCCTTGGGGAGAGGCCACTGCCTAGTGACGCAGTATTTTGGTTCCGGGAACCAAATCAATTTCATGTCGGACTCCCCGATCCGGTGGTAACCCCATCGTCGGGTTGTCACTAATGACATCTCCATATTCCTTTAACAAGGAATGGTAAGGGTCCTCAGGATCCGCAATGATCTTGAGGCCGCTTCGGGCATTTAATGCCTGTTTGGTTTTCACCAAAGCTGACTCGTCCATCGTGGATGAGGAGTTCAACTCCTCTTCCGGACGCAACACGACGACCTCGTCGATTTCATCTGCTTTCAAAGCAGTCTCAAACTCGTTGAAGGACATCTCCAACGACAACAGTTCGCCTACCCCAGGCAACAGTTCCAGGCTTACGCCTTCTGTGACAACACCTGTCACACTATTCAGCATCCTGTAGGACTGCTGACTACTGGCCTCGGGACTCATCCCGGGATCCAGATGGGGGGAATCAATTGCCCCATCTATTGGAAGCGCATCGCACCTATCCACAGAGGTCTTTACCTCTACCACCGATGACTCGCCGGTCTCACCTAATACGGCGTGATCGGAATCAATTCCGACGTGCGAAAGAGACGAACTACGGGTCTCTCCGCTTGGAAGCGCCTCGCGCTTAAACACAGGGGTCTCTACCCCTACCGCTGGTCGCAACTTTTTCGCCGAACACGGCGTGGTCATAATCAATTCCGACCTGCAGAAGAGAGAAACTACGGGTATCTTCTATAGGAAACGCCTCGCTCTTAACCTCAGAGGAATCCACCTCTACCACTGGCGACTCACCAGTCTCGCCTACATCGGCGCGGGGATTAACCGCCGAATCCCCCTCGTTAAGGAACTTTTCCTTAACGCCATTGGGAATGATCGTTTCAGACATCCCAATTACTGGAATCTCACGCCAGAATCGCTTTTTCGATCGAGCAAAGGTGGGTTCATGACTCGCCAATGCTTCACCCGACCGCAGGTGCGTTGAGCCAATGGACTTAGACTTCCAGTCTATCCATGGCTCGTGGCGTTCCAGCCACTTCATGCCCAGAATGAGGTCATACCTCGAGTCCAAATCCAGGACTAGGCAACGTTCTAAGCTGTCGAGGTCTGCAAACTTCAGCTTAAGGTCAATCGAGACCTTGGGTACATAAACCTGTACGCCCGTCGCAAGACGGACCGTGACAACGTCACGAGAACGTGCCTCTAGGGCCTCGGCATACAGCCAACTCTTCACAACAGAAGCGCGTCTGATATAATTGTCAGACGCTCCAGAGTCTATCAAGACTCTCAAGGCTTATCAAAGCCTTTCACGTCCGCAAGGACGCCTAGCAAACCTGGCTGGTACACCAACTCGGTGCTAGAAAGCACCGCTTCCCTCGGGGCTTTGTGCTGTCGTCCCCTACCCTGGGGCTTAACAGCACTGAGGGGTCCCCCAGTAGGGCGCCCCGCACCTACTGGGAGCCGTCGTTTCCCGACGGCTTGGACAAGGGCTTTTTCCCCATCCTTGGTCCCTTGTAGCGAGTGTCTCGCTGGGGATTTTTCGGACATCTGTTCTTCAGATGATCGATCCATGCTCCCACACAGGAAGCATCTCAGCGGCCCACGCCGCTGAAACATAGCCAAGAGCTCTGCCTCGAAGCTCTGTGAGGAAGAGTCAGAATGACTCTTAGCGGGAGGTTTCTCCTCCGCTTGGACCTGACTCAGGTCCATGGGTTCGGGACCCACCTTAGAGGAACGGAAGTTCCTCTCGGCGTTGAACGCCATCTTGAATGCCTCTTCCAGGGATTCGGGTCGGCATCGGAACGATTCCGAACGTGCTGGCCCTTCTCTCAGGCCTCCCATGAAGACGGGGATGGACACATCGTCCGAATACGCTTTCGCGTACATCCCTGCCAACAGGATCTTAAGCTCCTGGATATAAATCTCCAGGTCCTTAGTGCCTTGACGGCACCTCAGGAACGCCAGTTGATTCTGGAAAGCCAGATCAGGCGTTGCGTACATGTCCATAAGCTTCTGCTTAAGGACCTTCCATGTTGGAAACACGTCTTTGACTGATTCCGATCATTTAAACGCCCATGTACGGGCTTTGCCCGTAAGATGGGTCAATGCAAGTCCCACTTGCAAGTGATCAGCGGTCATGTTCGCTGTGGCGAAGGCCGTTTCGACCTCTCGCAACCAAACATAAAAGTTGTCACCCTTCTCTCCGGTGAGCTCCTTTATCTTAAACGATAATGGAGGGCGCACCCCCGTGGAATGAACTCCACCGCAACTCGCCTCATGAGCGATGAGGGCATTCACCCTTGCCTTTACGGCCTCAAGGCCATGCTCCACTAGGAGCTTCATACCTTCTTCCCCCGTTAAGGGTAACATCCTTGTAAAGGCTTCCTGCTGGACGAGGGTCAAACTATCCCAATCGTACTGATTCATCCTTTGCAGAGGATGCCTAGTCTACCAACACAGGTGTTGGATTGACTACAAGTGCTACCAGATGTAGCCTGTGCGTATACGCACGGTGCGGCTAGCGCACAGAGGAAGACTTTCCTTAAAGCGGCGTTCGCCGCTACTTAGCCGATACGCCCTTATTAAGGGCTTAGTAGGAGAGAGCTGTCCTACTCGGGGCCAAGATTCCCGGGTTAGCTTACTATAGCCTTTGCTAGTGCCATAACGGCAAGGCTCCCTTACAAAGGGTGTAGCTAAGGGGAGGGCTCCCCTTACGCTACGGCACTCACTACACGCACGACCGGTCGCGGTCGTGCGTCTGTATGAAAGAGTGAAATGTAAACTGCATATATTTAATATGTAATTATTAAACTAATATAAGCTATATGTAACACTAAGTAGAATATTCCTAATTCGTACCTAGCTAAAATGTAGTGTACACACCTGTGTACTGACACGTGGATGGCTGACACACCACCACACCAAGGGCCCATACCCTGATTGGTTAAAATAACCAAAGGTTCGAAACCTTTCAACCCGGCCAATACTGACCTCAACCGTGGTGTACTCATGTACACCAACACTCAGTGTTACCCGAATGTAACCCCGTAACAGTTACTCTACAAGTTGACGCAAAGTGGGAGCCTGCTCCGCGGATTTTCAGCAGGTTATGATCCCAACACCTGTGGGGCTCCCTGGTCGCGTTGCATGAGTCCGGCGGTGGACTTTACTCCGTCGCCGTCGACCTCGTCCGGCTGCGCGGCATTGCGACTGCGAGTGGTGAGATCAGTTTGAGGGAACTCGCGAGGGTTCAACGCGGGAATTGGCGGTCGTGTTGGTCCGCGTGTGTGTTTTCGCTCGGCGGTGGCCAGCGAAGAGGAGAAGGCGACGCACTCGACAAGCCCCCGAGATGCAGCTCCGCAGTGTGAGCAAGAAACGCGAAAAAATGTTGGCCAATTGGCAGCATTTGCTTAGTGTCGTGGGCCGAGGCCACGTGCGGGTGGAATATTGCGAGTTTGACGGGAAAGGACGTGGCAATGCGTGTATTTGTTTCTGGGATCGAGACAAAGGAGAAGGATGAAGACGAGGGAGCAGAGTGATAAGGTGGAGTTTACCAAGTCCAAGTACATTTTCCAGCAAGACACGACGCAGTGGAACAATGAAATGGCGCTCTGGTCGAAATACCGTTCGGATTGGTCCAAAGCGCATAATCCGGCCGTGTCCAAAGACATTGTCAACGATTTCATTGTGCACTCGTACGGCGTGTTTCACTCGTTGAATGATCAAAAGGACAAACTTCCGCGCGAGCTCATTGACTTGCACGCCGAGTTTGTCAAGATTAAAGAGAGGGAGCCCGAGCTGTTCGAGCAAGAAGAGAATTTAGTGGACGAAGAGTGGATGAAACTGGCCAAGGAGCGTGAGCACTGGACGAGCAGTCGCACCAATATGAAGCGCGAGGACAAAATGTGCTTGGATGAGGATGTGTGGTACAAACAGGAGCACGAGTACGTGCGGCTGTAAGCCGAGGCGCGTCAGAAAAATGTCAAGACGATCGAAGCCGATCTCTTGGCACTAAATACGGAGATTCACGCGCGTACGCGCTCTATCGCGCAGCGTCGCACGCGGCATCAAGCGCTCGACGGCGAGTACGAACAAGAGTGGCGCGTTGTCCAGACGTAGCGCATTAACACGACCAAGGCGCGTCTGGAAGAACACACGGCGCGCATTACGCGTGGAACAATGCGGACCGAGATCTTTAGTGACCAGCTAGAGCGACAGACCAAGTCGAAGCGGATGCTACTGTTCAAGCGAGGGGCGCTCACGGACGAGCGCAAGGCGGACTGCCAATTGTTTAGCGAGCATCGCGAAGATTGCAAGAATACGCTCTATGAAGCGCGGAATAAGTTGACCATAACGCCAGAGTACGTGGCGCGGCTCGAAGCGGACATGAAGGTGCGTGCGAGCGAGTTACAGGCCGTCAAGGACAGCAACAAGCGCACACCGCAAGAAGGTGGCGATGCCGAAGTAGACGAGCGCGATGAATCTATGAACGACGTGCGCAGTTCCAGAAAGAATTGGACGACCCGTCGGTGCAGCTCGAAGCCGAGAACAAGCTCTGTACGTCGTTTGGCGAGCGCATGAACCATCACATCAAGAACCTCGAAGACGAGGTACAGAATGCGGCCGTGGAGGAGCATAAGATTCGTCAGTTTAACGAATTGATCGAGACCGATACGAAGCTCTTGATGGACGAGGAGACTAAGCGCGAGATCTGGGCGCAGGTATAGGACGTCTATAGCGTCTCGAACCTGAAAGAAAAGGACGAGGACATGATGATGACGTCGCAGATTCGGAGTCTCTTGCAGCAATTGGCCGAGGCGTTTGTGATGTTGACGAACCGCTTGTTAGAAGAGGAAGCGAGTCTCCAGCACGCCTCGATGCAGCTCGAGGACGAGATCAACTAGATTCATGCCTTTATGGAACGCATGGAGAGCGAAGAGAGTGCGCTGTGTACGACGGAAAAGACGTCCCTAGCGAAAGAGTCGCAAGTGCATCGGTACGAGGCCGATTTGATCGAGCAGCGCGCGCGGGCGTTGATTGATAGTTATAAGCAGATGAAAGCCGAGCACATGAAGTACCCGATTGAGCTGGGCAAGGTCAAGAGTCATCGGGCCGAGTGGGAAAAGGACCTGTTACCGCGCGAGGCCGAGCTCGAGGCAGCCAAGCGCTTGATTAAGAACCGGAATTACTATGACCGGAAAGCCTGCAGTGAGTTTGCCAAGCGGTTCAAGCTGGACCAAGAGATGCGCGATGTGTTTGAGTGGCTCAAGTCGGTGATTGAGGTCGATATCAAGCGTATAAAAAAGTGGTTGGACGCGAGTCGAATGTAGCTCAAAGAGTTTGAAACGCTCAAGGCCAATGGCAAGGAGATGAATTGGGAGCAAGATACGCTCGAGCGCATTCCCGCGCTCAAGGAGATTGAAAAGAAGATTGGGCGGAAGCCGCAGACCAAGAGTAGTAGTGGGTCCAACAAGTGCGAGCCGTTTGTTGGCGTGAAGGACGGTGAAGTGCGTGCCGCTCGACATCAAGAAGGATGGTCGGACAGCGGTTCGGCCGGCGATTCTGTGTGCTACAGTGTGTGGTGATCGTCGTGATCTGTGCGCGCGAGGCCAGCTCGAAGGTGAAGTCAGTGGATCGTGAGAGCATTGGCCGTGAAGACCCCAGGCCGGAGTAGGACGATACGTGGCGGTATCGTCGTGAGACTCTGGCGGACGAGTGAGTGTTGGTGATTTGAGCAGATGACATAGACACTCGACGAAGGGGAAGACGCCAGTAAGACGCCACGTGATGTGTGGGCGCATGGGCGACAAGCTGTGATCGATATGGTGGCGCTGGTGATGAAGTCTCGACGACTGTTTCGGCACAGTAAAGATCGTGCTTTTGGTGCAAGGCCACCGTAAGCGACACGGTGCTGACAAGGAAAGCACTCTACAGTGGGTCCACCGTGAGGTAATCGGTGCGAAGAGCTGCGGGTTGCCAGAAACCGCGGTGCTAAGGTGCTGCTGTGGCATGCTCGTGCTGTTGCGTGGATCCGCACCGGCGGGGAGCAACGAGACGGCCGGTGAGTCATCGTGGTGTGCCGGAGGAGCCGGATTTATCTGGCCGACACAACGGAAGACGCGCTGAGAGCGCGTGAAGCCGTCGCAGGTCAAGCGACGCAAGGATGGCGGGATGCCATCGTCGAGGAGACAGTTGCAGTGAAGATTGGGGAACGGTCGCCAGAAATACACCACGATGAGTCTTGAGCAAGGGGAGCGAGCAGTGGAAGCTCCCGGGTGGTAATGCGTCACCGGCAGGGCGACGACCAAGATCCGAAGCAGGAAGCACCTCTTGTCCATTGGCTGGACAGAGGACAGCACAGGTGGTGCTGTGGCATGAGTGGATTGGTGAAGAACAACTCCTACGCCTGATTGGCTTGAAGGAGATAGCGCCAGTGGGCGTCTGTGGCAACTGTGCAAGTGGAAGAAGACTCGCGGACGTGCAGCGGATGCAGCGTTGACGCGCGATCCTGATGGGACTGCCTGAGAGCAGCGTCCCGTGGCCCAGAACAAGGGGGAGCATCGTCGAAGCTACAAGAAGCCAGAAGAAGAGGGAGCCTGCGGCCAACGAGCGCAGCTCCGGCGGACGACGAACAGGGGGAGCCATCGGCTCGTGAGCGTGGCGCCGTCGTCCAGCAGAAGCGGTGTCTGCGGCTGTTCAAGCGCAGAACCGAAGCCGTCAAGAACGTGACACGCCTGCGTGGTGATGGAATCACCAGAGCGTGAGGAGGAGTTGAAGACTATCCTGCGAAGAAGACCAAGGAGCCTTAGGGCGATGGACTTGTCCAGCACACTGCGTGTCTTGCTGTTGCACCTGTTTGGTGAGGGGGAGTGTTGAAGATCCACATCAAGGTGCAGTGGGATATCAGTTGGGTTATCCCGCCGTAACCAATATGGGTTACACGGGTCCGGTGACGTCGGTCACGGACCGGTTCACTCGTAGTCGTGAACCGCGGTGTGGGTGGCTGTGGATCGCCACGAATGTAGTCAGCCCGTAGGCTAGGACTGTAATGTTACTCTACAAGTTTACCTAAAGTGGGAGCCTGCTCTGCGGATCTTCAGCAAAATTAACAAAAGTTAACTCTGTTATGTGTAGGCGTGGACCAAACACGTCTCAGTTGCGATCCCTATCGTATGCTCGCTCTTGTACTAATGATCAGTGAGGGATCCGCAACCATGAGAAAAGAAAAAGCTTGAACCGCTGGAACCCTGGCGATTCGAGTTCACTCCGTTTCTTCTCTTTCATCATCCTCATTGGCTAAATCTCTACTCAGACGCTGCTGATTGGATGATATTTACATCATCCCTATAGTGGCTGGTATGGTGGTCTACGGCGACGCCTTCTTAGCCTAACTAATTTAAGCCCAACTGTCAAGGGCACGTTCAGTGGATGGATGTCCTCCAGAACCATAACAAACACGTGTGAACAAACCGAATTTGTTAGGGGGGTTACATGTTCGAGGTTCGTGTATTCATTTTGCATGTTCCGCTCTTACATGATGGTGAAAGCCCATTGGCTGGTGGTCAAACCAAGTTGCATCGACAGAGAGAGAAGTTTCCAAATCAGCGGTTGATAAATCTAACAAATCCGAAGCCGGCAGTTCTAAATCGATCTCTCCCGGCAAAGCTGATCTCTTTGTCAGGTACGCAAGTATTGTTGCTGCTTCTTCGTCTAGAATACAAGAATACCAGGGATAAACTGAATGTTCGAACCGGGCGGGCGCACTGGAGACTGGAAAAATCATCCCTCAGCTTACCGTTAGACTAGGCGTTACTCGTACTTTAGATTGGAGACGAGAAGTTTGTGGCAAGGAGCTTCCCATATGACGAACCTTTCTATACCTGGAGATTTAGTCGAAACACTTTACCTTCAACCTCCTGGCCAATTCGATCCCTTTTGGGAGTTCTGTCTCGCGCTGATCGGCCCGCTGATGTGGCCCAATGTATACCCGATCCACGGTTGGAGCTTTTAAATTCAGCTACGCGCAGCTGGAGGAGATGTACGAATAATGAGGCTGTTGAATTGAAGGTGCCGATGGTATCGGTATCGTCAGCGGACATGGAGATGATAATTTTCCAGATTTCGTTATATATAGAAAGTGCCCTAGGACACTAATCGAGATCGACATGTTTTCATATACGAGAAAAAACGCCCCCTATAGGAACGGTTGGAATAACTCCATCATCAATTCGAGCGGCTTGATCAGCCTGATCCAACATTCGGTGATGTCACGGATTTAGCATCATAGCACAAATCGAGAAAATAGGTACACTCAAATTTGTATTTTGTGACTGACTTCATTAGGGTAAGTCAAATATATTCACTTTTACATTTTCCTTGTTTTTGACTGGACTTTTCTCTCGTTTGTTTCTCAGACCCCTATGCTTGCGCTGCGTGTATCAAGTGACGACTATTAGAGAACATACTTTGGACTTTTCGTTTACGTGCATTACAGTGGATATTACGTTTACGTGACTTACTGTGGATATAATTTTTGTTTGGTTTACCGTGGAGATACCGCATAGTGGACGTACCCGGTGCGTATACGCACAGTGCGGCTAGAGCACAAAGGAAGACTTTCCTAAAGCGGCGATACGCCGCTACTTAGCCGATACACCCTTATAAAATGGCTTAGCAAGAGATCGCTCTCGTACTCGGGGCCAAGATTTCCCTTGGTTTACTAGTTAGTATAAACTAACGCCTTGATATAAGGCTACCTTAAAAAGGGGGTAGTTAAGGGAAGGTATTCTCTTTCACTACAACACTTACTGCGCGCGCGACCGGTCGAGGTCTTGCGCCTTGCAGTCTTTAGTGTGAAATGTAAACTGAATGTATATTTAATATGTAATTAGCCTAAATTGATTAAACTAATATAAACTAAATGTAATACTAAGTAGAACTTACTCCTAGCCGAAATGTAATGTACACCACCTGTGTACCAACACGTGGCAGGCTGCCACGCCTCCACCAAGGGCTCTTGCCCTGATTGGTTAAAATCACCAATAGGTCCAAACCTTTCGTACCGGTCAATACTGACCTCAAACCTAGTGTACTTATGTACTCAAGATACCCAAATATAATCAAATGTAACCCTGTTACATCCTCCCCCATCAAGACTATTGCTTAAGCAATAAATCAATTATAGTTGGAGAACTCCAACTGCCATAACTTCTGGATTACTGTGAAAGGACTGATCCTGTTACAGCTTTACACTGTATTTTGCGAGGAAGCGCGCAATACAATAAGAGCAGGATTAGTTGGTAACAACTAATCCTATACTAAAAGTAAATATACGTATTTACTTATTCTTTAGAACGCAAAATTAAGAGTGTTTATTAGCGGGTGGTTAGCGGCTAACAGTATAGTAATTACCTAACTAATATAATAATATCAAGTATTAAACTAACTGTACTATTAGTTAACCTTCATGATTCGGTATTTATACCGAATCGACTTTTCCTTCGTAGATTATAATAACTTATAATCTATTATTTGAATTTCAGACAACGCGTCTGAAATTCAACTGTGATATTCTAACTTGATATCAATTATGTAATGGCACCCCATTACATCACCCCCCCACTTAAGGTGGTTGGCCAACAGTAATTCCTATTTTGGCCAATCATAGGTGGCACTTGTTGGTCGGAATTTCTCATTCACCAACTGATTGACCATCGACTCGATGGTCGAAGGACGCGGCGGCGCTCTAAAGAGCGCTGCTGAAGACATCGAAGGAGCTTCTTCCTCCTCCTCAGCACTAGGTGCTGAGGAGTTGAGTGACAACAGTGACGCTGCATTAGCAGCGTCAACTACGCAAAGGTCGGAATACGTACCGTCTTCGACCACAGATGCTGCTATGGCGGCATCTGGCAAGAAACAGGGAGATGTTGCTAATGCAAGCTGTAAAGCAGCATACCATCGTGCAGTCGATATCGATGCACGCAAGCGCGGAGGAACTCTTGGAGCTCTTCGCGCTTCTCACTTGATTGATTACTTAAGTAATCAATCAACAGACGTGTCTCCTCGTCTGTTTTGTACGCCTCGCGTACTTGTCGTATAATTGACGACGACAAAGCAGTGCAACGGATCGCGTTTGCACTGGCACCTTCGGTTACGGACGGTTTCGTCTCGTAATCGGGCCTTCGTGATAGCGCATCCGCTATCACGTTCAACTTTCCGGGTTTTTATTCAACCGTAAAGTTGTATTCAGCAAATAATGACAGTCATCTAGCCATTCTTTGAGAAATGTGTGGTGAATTCACGGCCGTGCGTAGCGACGCATGGTCCGTGTAAGCCACAAAAGGTCTATCTCCCAAGATATAGATCCGAAACTTGGCCAGTGCATACTTGATGGCAAGGAGTTCCTTGTCATGCACTGGATAGTTGCGCTTGGCTGGGCGCAACTGACGCGATTGATAGCAGATTACGCGATCACGAACATCGTGATCACGCTGCATCAAAGCACAGCCGATAGCTAAATCGCTCGCGTCACAAACGACGTGGAACGGACGCTCGTTATCGGCTATAGCCAAGACAGGCGCTTCAGTCAAGCTTTGCTTGACTGCATCAAAAGCACCTTGGCATTGGGTATCCCAATGCCATTCGACATCTTTCTTAAGTAATTGAGAAAGAGGTCGTATTAACCCAGCATAGTTGCATGAATACTTGTGCAAATATGTTGCCAACCAAAGGAACTTTCGAAGTTCCTTAACTTTGTTTGGTGTAGGCCATTCAACGATCACCCTGATCTTTTCTGGATCAGAGCGCACCCCGTGATTGCCCACAAAGCATCCAAGA
>CM047590.1:6783504-6826887 GCA_026184515.1 Peronosclerospora sorghi
TCTTGGATGCTTTGTGGGCAATCACGGGGTGCGCTCTGATCCAGAAAGATCAGGGTGATCGTTGAATGGCCTACACCAAACAAAGTTAAGGAACTTCGAAAGTTCCTTGGGTTGGCAACATATTTGCACAAGTATTCATGCAACTATGCTGGGTTAATACGACCTCTTTCTCAATTACTTAAGAAAGATGTCGAATGGCATTGGGATACCCAATGCCAAGGTGCTTTTGATGCAGTCAAGCAAAGCTTGACTGAAGCGCCTGTCTTGGCTATAGCCGATAACGAGCGTCCGTTCCACGTCGTTTGTGACGCGAGCGATTTCGCTATCGGCTGTGCTTTGATGCAGCGTGATCACGATGTTCGTGATCGCGTAATCTGCTATCAATCGCGTCAGTTGCGCCCAGCCAAGCGCAACTATCCAGTGCATGACAAGGAACTCCTTGCCATGAAGTATGCACTGGCCAAGTTTCGGATCTATATCTTGGGAGATAGACCGTTTGTGTTTTACAATGACCATGCGTCGCTACGCACGGCCGTGAATTCACCACACATTTCTCAAAGAATGGCTCGATGGCTGTCGTTCTTTGCTGAATACAACTTTACGGTTGAATACAAACCCGTAAAGTTGAACGTGATAGCGGATGCGCTATCACTAAGGCCCGACTACGAGACGAAACCGTCCGTAACCGAAGGTGCCAGTGCAAACGCGATCCGTTGCACTGCTTTGTCGTCGTCAATTATACGACAAGTACGCGAGGCGTACAAAACAGACGAGGAGACACGTCTGTTAATTGGTTACTTACGTAATCAATCAAGTGATAAACGCGACGAACTCCCAGAGTTCCTCCGCGCTTGAGTGCATCGATATCGACTGCACGATGGTCTGCTGCTTTACAGCACAGACCAAAAAGATGAAAGTCGCATCATAGTTCCAAACGACGATGATCTCAAACATCAAATTATGTTTGAGTATCATGATGCACCGATTTCGGGGCATCAAGGTCGAGAGAAGACATACGCTTCTCTCGCACGTGACTTTTACAGGCGAAACCAGTACAAGTGGGTACGGAAATACGTACGCGCTTGCGAGATTTGCCAGCGCGTTAAGCTTGCGCAGTCTGCACAGGCTCCGCTGCAATCTCTGCCAGTTCCGACAGAGTGTTGGAAGTCCATTTCAATGGACTTCGTATTCGGTCTTCCACCCGACATTAGTCGGAAGACCGGAATAGTGGTCTTTGTAGACCGTTTCAGTCAGATGATACATCTTACTGCAGTATCAGCGAACGTAACCGCCGCTCAAACAGCGCGGATATTCGTTGATACGGTATCCCGTTTGCACGGAATGCCGGAAGACATTGTCTCGGATCGAGATCCGAGATTTACAGGACGTTTCTGGCAAGAAACGTTCTCATTGTTGGGAACCCAGTTGAAGATGTCAACTGCGGACCATCCGGAAACGGATGGGCAGACAGAACGGGTTAACCTCGTTCTAGGAGACATGTTGCGATCATACGCACATGCCTTTGAACAGTGGAGTGACTATCTGCCACTCACTGAATTCGCGATTAGCAATCCAGTGCATGATTCAACTAAGCATACACCGTTCTACGTGAATGCCTTAAGGCATCCACGAACCCCAGCTTTACTTGGCGGTACGCCAAATCTAAGTGGGGGAGGGACCCGCTCAAATTTTGAGCGAGTCAATGCGCAAGTTGCAACTGCAACTTGTGAACGAAACGATGGCCCTTCTACTGAAAGTACAGTAGAAGCGGAAGCAGCTTCAAATGAAACTGAAGCTGCATATGATGAATATGTGTCTGCAGCAATGGCTGCAGACAATAAGGGGCAGCGTACCGAGTACTTGGTACGCTGGCTGGGCTACCCCCAAGAGTTCGACTCTTGGGAGCCGATTGAGGTTCTGAGGGCCGACGACCCAGACCTTTTAACTTAGTTTTAGAAGGAGTCTCAAACTCATAATGCAAAGTAGCATCAACACTAGGTTTTGATGCATTTAGGGCATAGATTAAGCCCTGAATTTCGGCGGGTACGGAAAAACCACCGTACCCCTGCAAATCCTCCTCTGACAGACGAGGAGCGCCCTGCGGACACCGCGGGAAAACGAGTTGAGAAGGTACACCACAGTTCAACCCTTCTTTGATGTAAGCAAAATGGATGAATTCCATTTTGCCTGTTCGCGATTGCTTTAAAAAGCGCTCGCGCATTACGTGAACTTTATTCACGTAATCATCTGGGCTTTTGTTGTAGTTGTCAACAAAAGCGTTCCAACTCTGAGTCAGGGCGTCTTTATCGTCCCTGTTCCTCCTTGACCCTTTCCGGCTCGAATAATATCGAACCTGGAAAAAGAGGTCAATAAAGCACAGACGTCTATCGTCTGTACTTCGATCGAATCGACGTGACTGGATGTCTTCGCAGTCATCCAGCACGTTGATATCGAACAACGCATATTGGCAGTCCCGCTTACGGTGACCACCACTGTTGGGGGCAATAGCCCATCCAGGGGTCCAAAACCCCACTTTGTACGGAACATGTGGTTCCGTACGATGATACGCTTCAGAAGCGGCAGGCGCCGCTTCTGATTGTCGCTGTCAGCTATGACAGCGACACCAGAGTCAGCATCTCTGTTAGGCGATGAGCACCTAGCGAGTTTCGACTCGCTAGATTCTTTCGTGGGGACATCTGTACCCCCATCACTTTGTTCGGAGTCAGAACTTCCGAACATGGCCCTCTTGGCAATATGCCATTCGGAAGTTGCCATCATGCGAGATGTTGCATTAGCAACATCTCCATGTTTCTTGCCAGATGCCGCCTTAGCAGCATCTGTGGTCGAAGACGGTACGTCTTCTGGCCTTTGCGTATTTGATGCTGCTAATGAAGCGTCACTGTTGTCACTCAACACCTCAGCACCTAGTGCTGAGGCGGAGGAAGAAGCTCCTTCATTGTTTTCAGCAGCGCTCTTTAGAGCGCCGCTGCGTGCTTTGACCATCGAGTCGATGGTCAATCAGTTGGTGAATGAGAAATTTCGACCAACAAGTGCCACCTATGATTGGCCAAAATAAGAATAATTATTGGCCAACCACCTTAAGTGGGGGTGATGTAATGGGGTTCCATTACATAATTGCTATTCAAGTTAGAATATCACAGTTGAATTTCAGACGCGTTGTCTGAAATTCAAATAATAGATTATAAGTTATTATAATCTACGAAGGAAAAGTCGATTCGGTATAAATACCGAATCATGAAGGTTAACTAATAGTACAGTTAGTTTAAGACTTGATATTATTATATTAGTTAGGTAATTACTATACTGTTAGCCGCTAACCACCCATTTAATAAACACTCTTAATTTTTCGTTCTCAAACCCAAGCAAATATTATATTTGCTTTTTAGTATAGGATTAGTTGTCATCAACTAATCCTACCCCTCCCGTATTGCGCGCTTCCTCGCACAACACAGTGTAAGCCTGTAACAGGATCAGTCCTGTTACACCTGGTAGCACTTTGTGGTCCGTCCTAACGACCACAGCTCCGTTCCGCTAGTTAACTAGCGGAGCGAAGGCTAAGAGCCGCTCGGTATCAAGTTGTGAGACATGACGCCTGCCGAGCGACAGAGAACGCTGAAGTGGTGACGAAACACTTCCCCCACTTCTCGTCGCGTAGTAAAGACGCGACGGTAGATATGGTTCGGTCCATGGGGACCGACATCATTACCTTCCTCCAGGGTAAAACCACGGAGAGAGTGATAGATGTCGTGAATATCTTTAAGCAAAACCACCTAGAAAAGCCAGCACGGCCCGCGAAAGAAGCAGCGCGGACCGCACCTGCACCTGCAACGCATAGCGTTGAAGTGGTAAAGGCGCGATTACCGCCCTTTACCGGTGAAGGGGGCGAGCCCCTTTGTAGATGGTTCGCAGAGGTGGAAGATGCCATCTCTGCGCAAAATATTGTTGACGAACGTCAACAGGCGCACTTCGCCACAACATGTCTGGGCGGCAGAGCCAGGGCATGGGCGATGAGTCGCAGAGCCACAGATGACTGCGTTCCTTACTTATCAGGAATTAAAAGCTGAGATAAAGCTCAACTTTGAAGCTCCAGCAATGGAGCTAAGTATTCGGCAGGAGTTCATGGAACTCCGGCAAGGTAAGCTTGACCTTCAAGCTTACGCTCAGAAGACGCAATATTTGCTGTCAAATATTGTGTATGAGCCGGTGCCCCCTGCTATGCAGGTCACTGGCTTCATGAAGGGACTCAAAGGTGGTCCCGTCAAACAGAGTCTTTACCGGCACCCGCCAAAGACTCTAAGGGATGCCATTGATATGAGCATCCGTGAAGAGTTCAGCATGCGATCAGCGTCATCGCATGCTGGGTACAGCCGAAGGGCTCAACAGCCCTTCGCTTTTGACATGCCGCAACAGCATGTCAACAATCAGCAGTCGGGCAGACGAAGTTCACACTCCGTCTCAAGAAACAGCCACCCGCGCCAGAGCATGGGCGGTGGAGGTTCATAGCCGATGGACCTATCGGTTGCGGTTGCTTCGAACTCGAAGCAACTGAAATTTAAGGAGAACACTCGCTGCAATCGATGCGCGAAAGTGGGGCATTTTGCCCATGAGTGTATGACACCGCGTCCAGTGCCACGCAGTCAGCGGACGGAACCGTCCGCTGCACGGCAACACCAACAGGGACATCACCCTGTTGGTGCAAAAAACGAGAATCGCCAGTAGGGGCGGGGCGCCCTACTGGGAATGTTTTTCCACATGCCGACATAGGGCATGTGAGGGTAATAGCCCCAGACGGGACTATGTCCTGTCAAAAGGTGCAGGGTGATGGTAAGCCTCTTATCACCCTCGAGGTTAAGCCGCACGGGAGTGATGTCCCCCATGCGAGCTTTGTTTGACACAGGAGCATCAAACAATTTCGTTAGAACTCAGAGTCTAACGCTGTTGAGCTTCGTGGAGGTAGAAACCCCACGAAGTATGTTGTCATTCCGGTTAGCAACAGGTGCAACCGTGACTATTCCAAAGCGTTTGATTAAAAACGCTTCGAGTTAAATGAACTGTCATTCGAGGATGAATTGATCGTCCTCGATTTAGATGACAAGTTCGATGTGATACTTGGAATCCCATGGATGTCCAAGTTTAAACCTTCGATCGACTGCGTCGGACCCACAGGATCTGATCACCCTGTGTGTAATCCGGCTGTATCAGAAGATACAACCGCAGCGTCAGACAGTCTGGTGGATAGCGATGGTACCACCAGGTCTGTTCTGACACGATCAACGGAAGGTACCTCCGCTGGTGAGAGTCCAGAGGGACTACCACACGCAACAGAAGAGTCGTTGCGTGTTGGAGAGAAACATTCCACGGGTGATAAAGACCACCGTTAGAATGAAGTTATATCCACTGTGGGAAACACCCACCGTGAGAATGAAATAGTATCCACAGTGGGAAACATCCACTGTGCGACCGAAGGTTCCAACACGATGAAAGAATTCCATGTTGATGAGAGTTAACTCACGATCAAGTGCAATCGTGAGCACAACTCCGTGGTGGCCAGTGCCCACGACGTTGCGTTAGGCACGCACACGGTTGGTAAAGACCACCGTGTCGCAGAAAAGGCGGCCGATCATACGATCACATCTGATCGCCAAGAAAATTCCATGGTAGGCAGTGGCCACCATGATGATGAGTATTCGCACACGGTGAATCGTAATCACCGTGTAGCAGTCAATCAGACGAGTGCGTCTGATTGCATGGATGCATGACAGTTCCGTCGAGACGATCAACGTCTTGACGCAAACGGAGACCGGATTAGCTACCCAGTCTCTGTTGATGGAACACCCTCCCAAAGAAGGTTCGGAGGTGATGGCTCTTCCAGCGCTAAGCTGGAAGAAGTTTATGAGAAACTTGCTCGATGATCAGATCGAACAGATCTGTATTATCGTTGCAACAGATGATGTAGTGGATATTCGTGAACGAATATCCACCTTACAAGTGGAAAACATTGGGAAAGAGGTTAACAATGATCAAACCAAAGTTCAGCGCTTTGAAGCGCAGAGCTGGGAGTCGCTTAAAGCGAACTACCCATTTTATGAGGTACTTCGGGAATACGCTGACGTATTCCCAGAAGAAGTACCTAGCGATCTCCCTAAGGATAAGGGAACTCGTCATGAAGTTGAACTCGTGCCAGGCACGAAGTATTGTGTCACGCGGCAATGGCCGTTGCCGCGTGATCAAGTAAAAGCGATCGACGAGTTTTTCGAAGCTCGTCGTAAATCAGGCCAAGTGCGGGGTCTATGTCACCGCACTCTACCCCCACCTTTTGTGTGAAAAAGTCCACAGGTGGGTGGAGAATCGTTCACGCTTACAACAAGCTGAACGCAGCGACGGTACCGGCACAGACGCCGATACCACGAAAAGATGCCATCATTGATGGCATGTGCGGGAGCACCATCTTTAGTGCTCTCGATCTAAGAGATGGAATTTTATCAAATCCTAATGAGTGAGAAGGATATCCCTCTCACGGCGGTAAGCACCCCAAGCGGCATGCTTTGGGAGTGGCTTGTTATGCCGCAGGGGATTCGAAATGCCCCTGCTACGTTTAACAGATGCGTAACGCATCTATTACGCCCGGTGCGAGAATTCGCACCGAGTTATTTCGATGACGTGTTCATCCATAGTAAGGGTGAACACGATAAAAGCGATGTAGATGTCCATAGGGAACATCTACGTCGAGTGTTAGATCTTATGCGTAAGCATAAGCTCTATGCAAATCTAAAGAAGTGCACCTTTGGTGCACCTGAGATACCCGTTCTTGGATGCTTTGTGGGCAATCACGGGGTGCGCTCTGATCCAGAAAGATCAGGGTGATCGTTGAATGGCCTACACCAAACAAAGTTAAGGAACTTCGAAAGTTCCTTGGGTTGGCAACATATTTGCACAAGTATTCATGCAACTATGCTGGGTTAATACGACCTCTTTCTCAATTACTTAAGAAAGATGTCGAATGGCATTGGGATACCCAATGCCAAGGTGCTTTTGATGCAGTCAAGCAAAGCTTGACTGAAGCGCCTGTCTTGGCTATAGCCGATAACGAGCGTCCGTTCCACGTCGTTTGTGACGCGAGCGATTTCGCTATCGGCTGTGCTTTGATGCAGCGTGATCACGATGTTCGTGATCGCGTAATCTGCTATCAATCGCGTCAGTTGCGCCCAGCCAAGCGCAACTATCCAGTGCATGACAAGGAACTCCTTGCCATGAAGTATGCACTGGCCAAGTTTCGGATCTATATCTTGGGAGATAGACCGTTTGTGTTTTACAATGACCATGCGTCGCTACGCACGGCCGTGAATTCACCACACATTTCTCAAAGAATGGCTCGATGGCTGTCGTTCTTTGCTGAATACAACTTTACGGTTGAATACAAACCCGTAAAGTTGAACGTGATAGCGGATGCGCTATCACTAAGGCCCGACTACGAGACGAAACCGTCCGTAACCGAAGGTGCCAGTGCAAACGCGATCCGTTGCACTGCTTTGTCGTCGTCAATTATACGACAAGTACGCGAGGCGTACAAAACAGACGAGGAGACACGTCTGTTAATTGGTTACTTACGTAATCAATCAAGTGATAAACGCGACGAACTCCCAGAGTTCCTCCGCGCTTGAGTGCATCGATATCGACTGCACGATGGTCTGCTGCTTTACAGCACAGACCAAAAAGATGAAAGTCGCATCATAGTTCCAAACGACGATGATCTCAAACATCAAATTATGTTTGAGTATCATGATGCACCGATTTCGGGGCATCAAGGTCGAGAGAAGACATACGCTTCTCTCGCACGTGACTTTTACAGGCGAAACCAGTACAAGTGGGTACGGAAATACGTACGCGCTTGCGAGATTTGCCAGCGCGTTAAGCTTGCGCAGTCTGCACAGGCTCCGCTGCAATCTCTGCCAGTTCCGACAGAGTGTTGGAAGTCCATTTCAATGGACTTCGTATTCGGTCTTCCACCCGACATTAGTCGGAAGACCGGAATAGTGGTCTTTGTAGACCGTTTCAGTCAGATGATACATCTTACTGCAGTATCAGCGAACGTAACCGCCGCTCAAACAGCGCGGATATTCGTTGATACGGTATCCCGTTTGCACGGAATGCCGGAAGACATTGTCTCGGATCGAGATCCGAGATTTACAGGACGTTTCTGGCAAGAAACGTTCTCATTGTTGGGAACCCAGTTGAAGATGTCAACTGCGGACCATCCGGAAACGGATGGGCAGACAGAACGGGTTAACCTCGTTCTAGGAGACATGTTGCGATCATACGCACATGCCTTTGAACAGTGGAGTGACTATCTGCCACTCACTGAATTCGCGATTAGCAATCCAGTGCATGATTCAACTAAGCATACACCGTTCTACGTGAATGCCTTAAGGCATCCACGAACCCCAGCTTTACTTGGCGGTACGCCAAATCTAAGTGGGGGAGGGACCCGCTCAAATTTTGAGCGAGTCAATGCGCAAGTTGCAACTGCAACTTGTGAACGAAACGATGGCCCTTCTACTGAAAGTACAGTAGAAGCGGAAGCAGCTTCAAATGAAACTGAAGCTGCATATGATGAATATGTGTCTGCAGCAATGGCTGCAGACAATAAGGGGCAGCGTACCGAGTACTTGGTACGCTGGCTGGGCTACCCCCAAGAGTTCGACTCTTGGGAGCCGATTGAGGTTCTGAGGGCCGACGACCCAGACCTTTTAACTTAGTTTTAGAAGGAGTCTCAAACTCATAATGCAAAGTAGCATCAACACTAGGTTTTGATGCATTTAGGGCATAGATTAAGCCCTGAATTTCGGCGGGTACGGAAAAACCACCGTACCCCTGCAAATCCTCCTCTGACAGACGAGGAGCGCCCTGCGGACACCGCGGGAAAACGAGTTGAGAAGGTACACCACAGTTCAACCCTTCTTTGATGTAAGCAAAATGGATGAATTCCATTTTGCCTGTTCGCGATTGCTTTAAAAAGCGCTCGCGCATTACGTGAACTTTATTCACGTAATCATCTGGGCTTTTGTTGTAGTTGTCAACAAAAGCGTTCCAACTCTGAGTCAGGGCGTCTTTATCGTCCCTGTTCCTCCTTGACCCTTTCCGGCTCGAATAATATCGAACCTGGAAAAAGAGGTCAATAAAGCACAGACGTCTATCGTCTGTACTTCGATCGAATCGACGTGACTGGATGTCTTCGCAGTCATCCAGCACGTTGATATCGAACAACGCATATTGGCAGTCCCGCTTACGGTGACCACCACTGTTGGGGGCAATAGCCCATCCAGGGGTCCAAAACCCCACTTTGTACGGAACATGTGGTTCCGTACGATGATACGCTTCAGAAGCGGCAGGCGCCGCTTCTGATTGTCGCTGTCAGCTATGACAGCGACACCAGAGTCAGCATCTCTGTTAGGCGATGAGCACCTAGCGAGTTTCGACTCGCTAGATTCTTTCGTGGGGACATCTGTACCCCCATCACTTTGTTCGGAGTCAGAACTTCCGAACATGGCCCTCTTGGCAATATGCCATTCGGAAGTTGCCATCATGCGAGATGTTGCATTAGCAACATCTCCATGTTTCTTGCCAGATGCCGCCTTAGCAGCATCTGTGGTCGAAGACGGTACGTCTTCTGGCCTTTGCGTATTTGATGCTGCTAATGAAGCGTCACTGTTGTCACTCAACACCTCAGCACCTAGTGCTGAGGCGGAGGAAGAAGCTCCTTCATTGTTTTCAGCAGCGCTCTTTAGAGCGCCGCTGCGTGCTTTGACCATCGAGTCGATGGTCAATCAGTTGGTGAATGAGAAATTTCGACCAACAAGTGCCACCTATGATTGGCCAAAATAAGAATAATTATTGGCCAACCACCTTAAGTGGGGGTGATGTAATGGGGTTCCATTACATAATTGCTATTCAAGTTAGAATATCACAGTTGAATTTCAGACGCGTTGTCTGAAATTCAAATAATAGATTATAAGTTATTATAATCTACGAAGGAAAAGTCGATTCGGTATAAATACCGAATCATGCAGGTTAACTAATAGTACAGTTAGTTTAAGACTTGATATTATTATATTAGTTAGGTAATTACTATACTGTTAGCCGATAACCACCCATTTAATAAACACTCTTAATTTTGCGTTCTCAAGCTTAAGCGAATATTCTATTTACTTTTAGTATAGGATTAGTTGTCATCAACTAATCCTACCCCTCTTGTATTGCGCGCTTCCTCGCACAACACAGGGTAAGCCCGTAACACGATCAGTCCTGTTACATCACTTGTCTCGGCGCTAAGCGTTCGATCGCGGTGACATGCCTCGTCACCACGACCACCCTGGCCTTCAACAGCAGCACATTGTAGCCGTTTGTCTCATCACTCTTGCCCAAGATGAGGGCGCGTTCAGCATGCTTTGATAAGTTTTCTTCTTCGGGTCCCTCCAAACCATGCACGGAGACCCGAAAACCACTATGTAGCTGACTGCCGGCCGCTTGCCGGTAGGCACTTGAAGGGGCGAAATTCGACCGGTGTTTGACTTTTTCGGAGTGCGGTTGAGTATGTACGCGGCATACTCAGCCGCCTCCTCCAATATGTCTGTGGCACACCTGATCCGAATATCATGCACCGGACCATGTTAAAAATGGTCCGGTTCATACGCTCAGCTTTTCCTTTTGACGCAGGGTTGCCAGCTTCAGCGACCTGACGACGAATAACAGTCTGTTTAAAGAACAAATCAACGTTCTGGTATTCGCCGCCACCGTCGGTGCGCAGCACATGCACCCTGCGTGATAACTCGTTCTTGAACCATGCAATAAAATGTCCAAACATCCTTGCAGCCTTGTCCTTTGTGCGCGATGCAAATACGCGTACATAACTTGAGAAATGATCAACAAACACGATCAGGTATCGATTGCCACGTCTATCACGATCAGTGATAGGACCCTTTAGGTCGCTGCATATCACTCCTCCGACTCTATCGATCGGCGCGTTGCCGCCAGAGTCCACCTTCGGCTGCGATTTTCTAGTGGCCTTGCCCTCGGCACAGGTCAAGCAATTTGGCCTATTTGTGTCGGTGAGTGCAATTCCTGACCTGGGGTACCTGGCCAGCCTTTCGATAGTGTCGTAGGCCAGGTGACCCAAGCGCACGTGAAAGTGGTGATGGCTACCAGTGTGCACGTCTGGACCGACGTCTTCCCGCACACTGCTTGCAACCATGTCCTCAAAATCCTTTGAAAAACCATTAAATTTTTCTGCCTTCAACCTTGCGATAAACACCGATCCGTGGGTCATCACATCGAACAATTTCTCGCTTTTAACATGACTCGGAGCTTATGACCGTCGTCGACGATGGAGCAACCCTTTCCGCACAGTCGGCCAAACGAAATCATATTTTTGGGGAGTTGCGGTGCGAAGTATACTTCGGTCAAGACAACGACCGTTTCACTTCCGTCGCAGGTCCGCAACGCAAGCCTACCGACCTTGGTAGCCCTCAATGTATCACCATCTGGCAATGCGAATGTGTCATTAGGACCACAATCTTTGCATCTTCAAGCAGGTTTGCGTTCGACACCAAGTGTCTACTTGCACCGCTGTCAATTATCCAAATGTTTTCATTTCCATTTTCATTACCACATCCATTTACATATGCATCTAAAGTGGTTTCCATAGTAGATAGTACAAAACTCTTCGACGACTTGTCATTTCCAGCCCGATTCGCCACTTGGCTGCCACTGCCACCACTTTTCCGTCGTTTCTCGGGGCAATACTTCTGTATGTGCCCCTCGTTACCGCATGTGTAACATGCACGGCTACCCCTGCTAGATGTTGCGGAATGAGCCTGCAACTTAACGCCTTGCTTTCCCTTGACGGCGTCGTCCTAGAGCTCTTGCGCCCAGGCGATCGGCTCTTGAGCGTGGCACATGTAGTCCTGTCTACCATGATAATACCTTGACATCAACATCACTTTCAATCGCGGCGCAGCGTACTTCACAATATTTCAATTATCAACTTTTCACTCGACCCCCTATCGCGCGAGCCAGAGCTACTACGTATAGATAATGGTCTGTCCACGTACGCCTGAAATATTTTTCCATTGAAAAACAAGCAGAAGCTTGGTGGTGGGATATGTTCACCTTAAACTCAACCACATCTGCTCCATGACATACGTAAGTTGAGGTCGCACCCGCCACCACGAACAAATGTTCGAGCGGAAATACTCCGCGGCGGTGCCCCCAAGGTGTTCACCAAATTTATTCACCTTCAGTCTCTCACTCCACTGAAAGCCAGAAGTTATTTCACCTATCTCAATGGCCTCCATGAAGAGGTAGGCCCATTGACGATACCCTGCACCCAGACCGGGATACAGCTCGTGCCCTGAAAATGTTTCGATATTCAACTTAGGTATTTATACCCGCCATGTTGCATAGGCACATGCCCTTTCCCGGCGGGTACACCAGCCACTCCCGCACCTTGAATGCCAACCGGCACTCCGCTAGGTGCTTGATCCACTTGTGGGCGTGGCCTAGCGCCGGCTTCAACCCCTTCGTCCTCGGCCAGATCGCTCAACGTCATCTGATGGCCGAAGGGACGGTAATTTTGCAAGCTGTCCCGAAACTCAGCGTCTTGCACTCGCACCGGTGACCCGGACGATACACTCGGAAGTGATTGCCTAGACTGCCCATCCTCTATAGCAGTTAGGCGAGTCGTAACCTCCTTCAAATTTTGCACCAACGCTCTAAAATCACTAGCAGAGGGCACATTATCTCCATCGGAATCACTCATCGTTAATCAAATAAAATCACTTCAATCAGTTGCGTTACTCCACTAGTCCTTTCAACAGGGGAATTTCCACTAGTTCCACGTAACGTAACCACGAAATAAATCCACGAAAGCACACTCGATATACCAAGAAAATTCCACGATATACTTAGGCGAGCCTTGGGCTCATAACCTGTTAAAAAACCAAATAGACGGTCTTAAACACTTTCCGCAATCTTGGCTCACCTTGCGACAAAGTTTCAGCAAGGGAGTATTAGCTGGAGAGGCAAGCTAATATGCGCCGTTTAGAGGCTGTGGGAAGTTCAGTAGAGTAGTGCTTGATAGTATGCAAAAAAGAAAGTATATTATGTAAGGTTACTTAAGTAGCTACTATCTGGTAATAAATGCGACTTAAATCTGTAACCGCCGATATATGCATAAATGTATGCCATCCCAAACAGCCAATGGTATTCCACCATCCTGGAAGAGTGCAAAGTCCAAAATGGCTACACGCTCTTCCAACACTCAGTTCCATAACGCTTGATCCACGGAGCATTTTTTAGAGCAGGTCATCCACCATCTCTTAGCTCAAACAAGTTCAGGCTTCATCTGCATGTTTCAAAAATAATTCAAGCATTTTGTACATTTGAGGTATCTGGACACGGCCAGATACCTCAAATGTACAAAATGCTTGAATTACACGTACTTGTCTTCCTTGAATCAAACACAGTTGGCGCGTCCGTACACTGCATAGTCTTATGTAGCGGAAACGAGATATCAGGACGCGAACACCGTCATCTCCACAAGAGGCTACCAAGAAGTGACTGAATTTTTTGGCCGACGGCACTTGTCCATTCGGTTGTATCGGTAACATTTCATCTAACTTTCCACTCGAGTCTAATTCTTGAAAAGGTGTCTTACACTCTTCGTCTCTTTCAAACGATGTTTTCGCACATATCTTGGATAGTAATGTGGTGGAGCGTCTGATCAGAATTTTTAAGGTTCGATCAGGCGTTACCACGGCCCCCGGACTACCGACTGACGAAGGGGGTCCTCCGGTTGTCCTGTGACAGGCTTGTGTCTTGCTCACCTTTTGTACCCGACGGTTTGGGCGTGGGTAGCTCTCCAGGTGACTGGTACTCATATCCGTGCAATTCCGACGCAGATCGAGGTGAATTTGTAGTAGATCGACGGGTGTCGATCAGGTGCCAGAAATCGATGATAAGGGTCGATGATCTTGCGGTGAATCAGCGAGATCTTGGATGATCACAGTCCGATGGTCAAGATCGATGATCGCAGATCGATGATCAAGGGTTGATCGAGATCAATGATCGATGATCGATTATCAGGGATAATCTAGTTGATCTTGCGCTGAATCGACGAGGCCTCGGATGATCACGGTTAGACGATCAAGATTGATGATCGCAGGTCGATGATCAGGCGATGATCAAGATCGGGGGTCGATGATCAAGGGATGATCATGATCGATGATCGATGATCGATGATCACAGGTTGTAGGCCGATCTCTTTGATCTTATACGAATTGGCGAGGTTGCGGGCTGATGATCGCAGATCGACGGGGTCGATCTAGTGGTAATCAGGAAAGGGGGTACTTGATCACGCGGCGAAAGTCTTCACCACTTGATCGCTGAGCCTCTTAATCCTAGATCGCTAAGGAAATACCCAATATATTACGTATTCCTAGCCTAAAACTTAAGAGGTAGTTTGTCGATCTGCACTTTCTATGTGCAGATCGACGATTTACGCAAAAATCCACCTAGAGTTCCCAAGGGGCGCTTACAGCAGCCGAAATTCTAGTGGACAGATGCCAACCAATGGGGGAAGAGGTGCACTGCTCGATCACTTTCCAAAAAACCTTTCCAATAAGTGCCGCTGACACAGCGGGCGGAGTTGCGGGGCGCGTTCTCTTGAACTTAACGTATGCTGGTGGGCCAAAAATGTGCACTAGGTGCTCCCGCCCGGGACATGTAAGGTGCGTGAAAAGGAAGGGAGGCGCGAGGTGTTCACCCCTTCCCTATAGGTGATCTACTCGATCGTACACAAAAGGAGAACTTTATTATTGCTTATGTCCTAAACCAACCAGTTACCTAATATCAACCAATCAACTATACCCATCCTGGCATGCATCATCGACCAGTCGACCTGATTTCTCAGTCGTCCATCGCTTACCGTAAGGTACCTGTACCAGTCGTCGCATCTTCTCCGGGTGTCCCGTCCATGTAAATCTACGGTACACCACAGTTGGCCCCCAAAATCTACGGTACACCACAGTTGGCCCCAAAATCTACGGTACGCTTCTCCACATTAAGTTCCTGGTCGATCGTGTATCTGCAATAAGGATCTCCTTGAAAACGCTTGCCTAGGAACTTTTAACATTCCCTTGGGTCTTTCAGTTCCAAAATTTCCATTCGTCTAAAAATGTATTCGCTGGTTCTGTGAACAAGAAATCAAAGACGCCCAATACAAGTCATTTTTAAATGAAAATACAAGGGTACACAAAATCACGCTCCACAAGTTTTCTGAATTACTCGTACCCTTATTGTCCCGGCCGAGAAGCTTTCTCTTCACTTTAAACCGATTCCTTAGTGCTCTAGCATCATTTTGTTGCTCGTATTTTCATTTCTCTAGGAATCGGAAATTTTTTTTCATTTACCGTTTTTTGTTTCATCCCCGGTGTACGCTCAGCATATCGCCATGATGTGCAGGCGCCAAGGACATAATTCATATCATTCAAATCCATCGCAGTCGAAAAATTTGCAAAGAAAGCTTCTCCCTGCACTTGATTATCGCCATGAGCGTCCGAGTGTGCCAAACACATTAAATTAGGCCATGTAGACCCACCATGCTTTTTGTTTACGTCTCGTTTTTCAGTAGATTTCTCCAGGTTCCTAGCTCCTCTAGTGAGCGGATTTCAGCCTCTTCCTCCTCTCTTAACTTGTGAACTGGTTACCTCTAAGGACCCTGTAGTAACTCGTGGGGCCCGAAATTGCTGCGGAGATCCCGGCATCAGAGACGCTTCGATCCGTCTCAGCGAAAGCACACAATGATTTTTTCGTCATTCACACCGTTTTTTATCGTTTGTTTAGTGGGGAAGCGTACCGTAGATTTTGCAGCCAACTGTGGTGTACCGTTGGTTTACATGGACGGGCCACCCGGGGCAGATGCGACGACTGGTACAGGTACCTAACGGTAAGCGATGGACGACTGAGAAAATCAGGTTGACTGGTCGGTGATACACATGGGATGGATAGTTCTGATTGGTTGATATTAGGTAATTGGTTGATTTAGGATATAAGCAATAATGAAGTTCTCTTTTTGCGTCCGATCGAGTAGATCACCTATAGGGAAGGCGTGAACACCTCAAGCCTCCCTTCCTTTGCACGCACCTTATACGTCCCGGGCGGAAGCACCTAGTGCCTTTTTTTGGCCCACCGTCAGACGTTAAGTAGGCAGAACTCACCATCAACTCCACCCGCTGTGTCAGCGGCTTCGGTTGGAAAGGTTTTTGGGAAAGTGATCGAGCAGTGATCTCTCACCTCTTCCCCCATTGGTTGGCATCTGTCCCCTAGAAGTTCGGCTTCTGTAAGCGCCCCTTGGGAACTCTAGGCGGTTTTTTGTTGAATTCGTCGATCTACACATAGAAAGTGCAGATCGACCACTTTCCTCTGAAGTTTAGGCTAGGAATACATCATATATTGGGTATTTCTTAGCAATCTAGGTTTAAGAGGCTCGGAGATCAAGTGGTGAGGACTTCCGCCGCGTGATAAAGTAGTCCCTCTGCTGATTACCACCAGATCGACTCCGTCGATCTACGATCTTCGATCTGCGACCTGAGATCTGCGATCATCAGCCCGTAATCTCGCCAATTCGTGCAAGATCAACGAGATCGACCTGCGATTATTCCCTGATCATCGATCTTGATCACCAATCGTGATCATCCGAAATCTCGTCAATTCACCACAAGATAATCGATCGTCGACCCTGATCATCGTCTTTTGGCACCCGACCGACACCCTGATCGACGCCCTGATCGACACTCGTCGATCAGCTACGAATTACCCTCAATCTTGCATCAGAAATTGCAGTGTTCTACGTCCCAGTCACCTGGAGAGTGATCCACGCCCAAGTCGTCGGGTATACAAGGTGAGCAAGAACACAAGTCTGTCACAGGACAACCGGAGGACCCCCTTCGTTAGTCGGTAGTCCGGGCGCCGTGGTAACGCCTAATCGAACCTCAAAAATCCACCACAGTTTCCAGTTTTCTTTGAGTTCCACTTGAGTTTTCACCACTTTCTCCTTTCAAAGAAACTTCAGCACTTTTTTTTCTTGTTTTTGTGCTTGCTTTCTTCTTACGTGATCATTCTCTGTGTCCCTTTGATATCCTCTCCGAACCTTCTGGGTGCACCTTTCATGACCTCATGACCCATTATCCGATTTGCTTCGATGACACTCCTTCTTCAACCTAGTTTCTTGGGGGACTTGTATCGATATGGGTTTGAGCTGAACGCTCATCTTCCAGGGCTTCAGCTCATGTTTTTCCTCAGCGTTTTAATATCTCGCTATTCGCTTCTTGTTAACGTTGTAATACAAACCACATGTATTGTACCCCTGTCTTTGAGTAACAGCATCTTGTAACTTGATTTCATCCATCGTTTTCTTCGACGAACATGGCTTTCTCTGCATGCTTTTGAAACAATTTTCCGCTAGGGCCATGTGCAGATACCCAAAAAATCACCATGTCGGCTACCTTTTCGGTCAACAATTTGTATGGAAGATACCCTCCCTAGATTCGATCTTCGATCTTGAAAGACTGCGGTTAAGTATATATATGGCATACCCAGCCGCTTCCGTCAAAAATAGCAGACGAAATAGTTATACATCGAACCATATTGAATATGCTTCAATACATGCGCTCGCCTTTAACGTTTGAGGACGGATTCCGGCCTCGGTAATTTGCCTTTGCACTATGTTTAACAAATAAATCCACGTTTCTGAACTTTCCACCTCTATCGGTGCGTAACATAACTGCTACTACCGAACTGTTTTTTAGAAATACTCGAACATCTTAGCTGCTCATTTTTTTGATCGGGGCAGCAACATAACTCGAACAACACCACTAAGAACCTATTTCCTCGTCTATCGCGTGGGATAATTGGACTTTAAGGTCGGATCACAAGTATACGTCAACGACGACTCAGCCTTGGAATATTTTGGCGGCTCGCGGAAGGTGATGGGCGATCAGCGATCTGCGATAACCAAGGCTGGTTCGAGGAATTGCAACACAGGTATTTGACTTTTAAATGCACAGGATCGATAGGAGTCTACTCGTTATTTCCAGAACAGCCCCTATCCGAGGCACACTGACGTTTCTTGACCTTGATAATTAATTACTAACAAACCGTCAGAAACGGCAGAGTAGTGCTGTGCACAGCCTCTGTGGATGTATCCTCTTAGGGATGATGAATGGAATATCTGTGATCTAAATTTATTTATAGATCCATTCATGTCCACATCCCATCCAATCGTTTTTCTCGTCGAGTCCCTGTACGTAGTTCCTGGACTCGTAGTCAACCCTCGTCTTCACTTGTCGAGGCACTTAATTAGAATAATCAAGTGGAACCTTTGGCGTAATAAACAGCGCCAGGATAACTAATGGACATGTTCATATCTACCTTTACCCAATATAATTAATTTTTAGTTTCCGCGACAAGGGAACGGGGCAACTAGAAATTATTTATATTGGGTAATCAACCAGTCAATATGGCAAACATGAACGCAGCAGACGTGAAATTAAAAACTCATTTGAAGATTTGCATACAGGAAAAGAACACATTGCTCCAGAAAGTCACAATACAGCTTTGGATACAAGTACTCAAGAACTATCACCTACTTAATGTCCGCAAAGGTCATTACACCCCAATTACATGCAGTTCAAGTCCATTTAAGCGCAACATCAGTGACTAATGCATGTTGAAATCACTATAAAGTCATAAAACCATCCAATTGACTGGCATATTCACCCCATTATCTCCATATTCATCACAAGCACCATAATCATGTCGATCATCATTTTACAGCACAATTTATTCCTAGTTGGGCTTCTGGTTTTGGCTATCCCAACGATCAACTTACCAGACTAAGTTACAACGAAGCATCCTCCTTCCTCTTGAATCTGCATGACGTAATAACAATTTCTTTCTTAAAAGGCAACGAATGATATTCTTAATCAACGCTCCACATTTTAAATCAGCCACAAAAAAAACATTATGTTGATTAATCTTTCCAGTAGACTTCATACTCTCGCTTTATGCACCAAACATGTCTCTATCCCTGATCCGAAATCGACGATCTTCTCCACTTCATACTCCTCTGTTCCCAACAGCTTTTTTTTTAAAGCTGTCTTCCGGTAACAGCTCTTTGTCCAAATACTTATCAGGGATGTCTTTGATCGATCAGGAATTCCATGCACTATTCCAGGTTTAACAAATGTTCACCACCGAAAATATCGAGTAGTGTGTACCCGAGATGATAAGCTGGCTGCAGGGTTATCGATCAAGCTGTGACTGAAGCGGCCCATGCCCCATATGAGCGATTTTCTTCTCTACCGGACCGAACACTCAAACCGACTTCGATCTGGTGATGGTTCACTTGATCCTTACGCTTGTCCTTCCTTTCTCTGGTCGCTTCTCGGATTCATCGTCTACTATCTTCAGCTGAGAGAGTCTTGGTCACGTCTCAGCCGTTCACCAAGGTGACTGCTGATTACAATGTCGATTGGGGGTCCCATCCATAAGCAACACGTAACACACCAGGCGCAGCGTATCTCCGTTACTGCACTCCTGTGACAGATTCAACATAAACATAAATATTCCGCGTAATTGTTGTTTGCTGTCGCTCATTTCGACCAGAGTACTTGAAGTTGCGTGTTCCAAAACGACCAGTACGTACTAACGCAGCGCTTCCACTAGTGAGCAATAGAGACAGAGGAAGAAACGTAATGGTAAAAATTGTTGGAAGAGTGTGTAGCCATTTTTGGTTTTGCACTCTTCCGGAATGGTGGAATCCCATTGGCTGTTTGGATTGGTATACATTTTTCATGTTTACGGCGGTTACTGATTTAAGTCGCGTTAGGTACCGGATAGCTACTTAAGTAACCTTAAATAATATACTTACTTTTCCTTTTGCTTTTATATAGTGAGTACGCCTACTGAACTCTTCTACGGCTACGGCGCGCGCGCACCAGTTTGACACCTTCCACTGATCCTCCCACGCTGAAACTTTATCAGCAGGTGAGTCTTGATCGTGCGAAGTGAACGCAACGTTTTCTGTGCCATTTTAACAAAAATAAAGCGTAAATAACTTGTATTATCCACGTCCAAACTTATCAATCCACTACGTGACTCGAAAGAGAACCGTAACTTATCCACAATCCACGTTATCGAGAGAGAGAAACTTCCTGCCGCAATCTGGCGTACCAAACTCCAATCAATCACGTGTGAGAGATAAATCAAAATCCAAAGTGATTTTATTGGTGTTAAGTTAACTACTTAAACTAATAATATGGATATATGTAGTTCACTAGGTTTTTATCGAAAAGTCATAAAACAAAAAAACGTTTCAGGCGACGCCGGGCGCTGCAGGAATTGCGCGCCCTTTCAACAATTTCCTTGGTCACGTAGATAAGGATCCGTCACATACACTTTAATTGCGTGCAATAATGATCTTAACAATCCGCTGGGCGGCCCATTTACTTGAGATCGTTAGGGCCATAGTGGCACCAGCATTTGGCCGATCATGTGGTTAAACGCGCGAATGATTTATAAAAAAAAATTGGATACTTAGGAAAAATCAAATCAAAAATAGTGCACAAAATCAACAGAAAGTATAAATAGCTTATATATTTTCTATTAAAGAAGGTTGCACAAAAAACAATCCCATGTTCTCGATGAATACCTGATATCTCCACTAGAGAAACTTTTCGTAGGTTTCATCAACCTGTTGAGCAGTTGTGGATGGACCATCGTTTGCGATCACGGAGATCGTGAAGAGATCGACGTAGACCAGTAGCTCCTGCGTCCTTCGAACGACTTTAGAAGAGAAGGGATGTGATCAATCGCAATCGCTTGGACATTTCCTGGATTTGATTTTATCAGGGCACCCCTTGTCCAGTTTCATAATCCACCATTTTTTGAAGAGTTCTTGTACGCATCGGTATAGGCGGTGCCAGTAAAAAAACGTTGGCGGATCCAATAGTAAGTTATTCCGATCCCCTGGTGACCTCCTTCAAGACTGCCATCGTAGTGATTTATCACAATCTCTCCGGGATAAACAAGTTAACCTCCTGATCAAGTTCAGGATCAATCTAAAATCCATCTCTCGGCAACAAAAAGTCAATTTTCTCATCCGAGTGCAATCTTCGCACAATATTTCAATTGATCGGTGTCAACTTATTCAATTTTCCACGCTAGTATCGCTATTGAATTGACCAAACCACTGTTCTTTGTCTTGTAGCATCCAATTAGCGCTGCTTCTTCTTACAGGATGGGATACGAATCCATCTACCTTCGGCGACTTCTAACTGAAGATGTACGGGATCGTGTTTGTTGGGCTTGATCCCCTAGGGAATTAAATTGAGCAGGGTCAGCTGGTCAAGATAATCTGGTGTGGAAACTTCAGACTTGCCTTAACTTTCTAGGCGGTACTTGCGGTTGGAACTTTTGTTTCACTCTCTTTTTATGCAAACGAGCTCATGATCAGGTTGTTCAAGCAATCATTTTGAACAACGTTTGTTGCTTTAAAACCTGCAACTTAGTCGAATTTCTCCTCGCATCTGCATAATACTAGGTTCGATTTGTGACTTAAACATAAGTAGTAGGTCGATACACTTGACCAGTTCACCTCATTCACAGTTAAACCTGGAGTATATTCCGCCTCTGCCGCTGCCGCTGCCACTCCCACCCCACTCTCCTTCAAACTTGATGACCTATCGAAACTAGCTACGATACGGTCATCCCTGCTCAGGGACATAGCTTGATCTACTGCCTCATGGGGCGTTATACTGGCGGCAAGTGACCCAGGATATGTTCATAACCCTTAGTTCGGGGTATAACAGACATGCATAACCAAAACGTATTTATAAGATTTCCCATTTTTACAGCATGGATAGGAATCATGTTCCTGCATCAATACCTCCAACACGGACATTTTCTGGCGTAGTCGTTACTGTTGGAAGAGTGTGTACCCATTTTGGAGTTTGCACTCTTCCGTATAGTGGAAGCCAATTGGCTGTTGCAGGTAAGCCATACATTTTTTTCATATAAAAAGCAGTTACAGTTTAAAGTTGCAGTAAGGACTGGATAGCGACCTAAGTAACTATACATAATATATTTCACTTTCCGTTTTGCATTATAAAGCACAGTGCCAGACTGAATCTTTACAAGGGCTACGACGCTACGCACACCGTTCGACACCTTCCGCTGATCCTCCCACACTGAAACTTGGCCAGGTGGTGAGTATTGATCGCGTTAAGTTTTTGCAACCTTTTTGTGCTATTTTAACAGTTACACCAAGCTGCTTTGTCTGATCAAAATGGCGTAAGATCGGAGCTGAGACCATTGTTTCTTTCAGGATACTAAATCCGTCTCAAATGACTACCTCTTAACTATCAGTCTGTTCAATACCAATCCACTGATCAACGCTTTCCTGTTGATTAATAGAGTGGAATTCAATATCGTCATCTTCCGGAACTCGATCAATACCACCGCCGCGTAAACTGCAAAATCTTTGATGAAGCAGATGTAGTAGTTTAGTCTTCCTAGAAGCGATTGCATATGGAAATGAAGGTAGACCATTGAGTGACTAATTCTTTCATGTTATCTCCGAGTCCGTTGTACGAGCCTGGATGCCCTAAGTAGATCACCTTCGGAAAACATTTTGCATATCGACTGGGCCTTTATCTTTAGGTGTACATAAACGCGTTGTCGCTCGGCATCTGGTAGAACTGGGGGGCATTTTCAGACAAAAGGTATTTGGTTCTATCTAAACTGGTCAAATGATGTAAAAAAGAACGAGATTTCCCCTTTCTTTTCCGTACGACCCCTCCAGAATCCACTGGTCATATTTAGCAAGCGAAAAACACATAGGACTTTGTCGTCCAGCTGATTCAACAGATCGTTGATCAACGGACCGCTGATTGAGTCAATCAATTGACTATAAGATAACCGATGAACATACGAATATTCATCCATTCGTTTTGACTACAACGACACTAGGTAAGCCTCAGAGTAATCCGAAATGACAGCATTTCCGTCTGCTTCATTGTATGCGGGACGCGTGTGTGGTTTAGTGGACCCCTGCCTAGGCCCTCTCATGGGGAATCACAACCACGACTATCTACATACGTTATCCGATGCTCGGAGGACTTCAAAGACCTCTTTTATCGCCAGTTTAACCCAAGTACTGATGACACAGTTTATCGATTCATTTTTAATAATCGTTATACCGGAAGTCATCACTAAAGAAAAGGAAAATAATGATTCCTTATGTGATTCATGGAATAGTTATGGTTGATAATGACAACAAAAGCCCAAAGATTACTTGCGCAAGGTGCAAACCTTGCGCAAAAGTTTCTTAAAACATTCGCTTTTAAGCAGCGTGGAGTGACTTCATTGTAGGCCAAAGTTCCCGAACATTTAAAGTGTCCCCGTTGTTCAAACGGAACACCGTATATCACCGAGGAGTAGATGTGTGTGTACTGCGGTCGACACGATGGATGAGCGTGCTTAACGACGAAATGATTCTAAGACGTGAGGCGTCGATTATGGTCTGGATGCACTAAATTTTGGTGCCAAGATCGCAGCCGGACACCAACCTTTCGTTTTAGTTGAGTTCTAGCAACGCTTCGTTGATGTGCTCCTTCCAAATACATTTATTAAGGTCAGCTCATATTTGAACTTAATCACCCTCATCTTTCTCGCTTAATTTTGGCACGTTGATCAACACAATATTGTTGAAAGCTGTCCACTTGATGAAGCGCTTGTTGATCCTCGGGTTTCTGGTAGAGATGATAAGCAGTGAATAGCCAAGGGACATGACTGTCTTGTTCATGTAAATGGCGCAGTTCCCAAAATTTGTTGTCTTAGCTCCACCCAATTTGCCGAGTCGATATTGAGTTGAAACGTATAATGCACAACGTCTCCGAGCGTCGAATTAACCCACCGCGCTTCCAGGTACAGAATAGAGTCTCGGTTGCTGTCACCAACAACGTTTTTCACAAACCCAGCTGCATCCTCTGGAGGACCGGGGTATTGTGCGTGCGCAGACCAGCCTGATTGTTGGCATGCAAAAGGAAAGAAAACTCGACTAACCGCTTACCCTGCCTTCGCAGCTTTCTTTCTTTCTATCCTATTCAGATCACTTCCGGTGTAAACGGTTTGTAATACGCATCATGTGTTCAAGATCGAGGGGCACAACCGGATTGAGATCCGTAAAAATAACTATCCTTTCTGTCGCCCGGCGTTTTCCTCAATTTTGGGACAAAGCTATAAATTCCGTCAAACTGCGCCTTTATCGTCGAACCGGTAATATGATATGTCCGTGGCATAAGAACCCATAAATTAACTTCGGAGCTCCCGTGTTCACACCATTCATCTTTGAAGATTCCGGTCTTCTCGTACAGGCTCGAACCCTCCAACCCACCAACAGGTGTGTACTGGTCTCCTACGCAAACATTTCATTGTAGTTTTGGACGTGCTTGCAAATTTTTTACCCTGTAGAGTTCTTGCAGAACGCGATCTGCTTTGTTGAGTGGAACAAGTTGCACTTTACACTTCAAGCAACATGTGATATAGGCTCCTTCAGCTACTTCTATACAAAGCAATGCGGACGCATAATTGTTGGCTCTTGTATTTTATGGCGATGATTGACATCGTTTTTGCTGGATACGTTGGAGACGTTCAAGAAGTCATGATTTGATAAGGCGTGTCGATATCGGGATTCGCGTCGACGTTTCGTCAATGAGAACTCACCGGTCGTTTTTTGTTGTGATATTCACCTTCCTCTCCTTTGTTGCTACCATAATCATTCTGAGGTGGAGTCGAGTTCAAATTCGAACACCGCAGTGACATGAACCCGATCACCACCGTGTCCAGCCGACCAACTTACTGGGGCGGGTACCCCTCGAACCTTCGCCTAAGCTCCGATCTGATGACCGATCAGTACTGGAGGAAGTATGGTCCGATCTTCTTCCACGCTTCTCACCTTGTGTACCCATTGGTTTGGGTGGCTACACACTCGGTGGACCGTCGCGCGATATGGACTTGTGGGGATCGTTATTTATCGATCCACGTCTGGGGCAGGGTGTATCTAGGGCGGAAATCATCACCCTAAATACGCAAATATCGACAATGTACTTGATCCCAGTATACTTCGAGAGAAGAACGCGTACAGCCGATCATAGAGCCCGACCAAAACGAGAGATCGGTAAACCAATCAAGAACATCCAAAAAAACGTATCCAAAAGCTTGGGGTTCCACTAACTAGATCTTCACGTAAACCTTTGCAATTAGTAATAACACGTTCCAAACGTGTGCGACTTGTAGTGAGTGGTGTACTAAGTACGCGTTCCCGTCGCAGGACTTCCGGCGGTCCAAGTGCGTCTGTAACGCGTCCCGCCCTGTCAAGTTGAGCTGACGGGGACCATGTTAGCCCTCCTCTCCCAAACACCCCGCGGCAGGCGGAGGCGACTTATGCGTAAGGACTAAGAAAAACACACACTGTATTTATATCCATTAAAAAACAAATATGTAAGCTACATGACACATCGTGTGACTTACCTAAAATTGCGTACTTGATACCTCTGAGACACGATTGGCTCAAATTACCCTTCCCTTTTAACCAACCCGATCGCTCCAAAACGATCGGCGATATACCGATATAAACTGACCATAAATTTCTTCGCTTCACCATAATTCCCCAAAGCTGTAAAGAATGTTTATTGGAGTTTTTCTTCACACCGCCGCTGCTCAGTATCTTGCATCGATCGTGTGTTTAGGCAGTGTGCACCCCGTACCGCTTTCTGTAATCATGGGGCTGCTTGTTCAATCAACGTGGAAGTTGTGCGCAGCAGCTCCATCGACTGCGCAGTGTGGGTGTTTTTCAATGGCATTCTCTATTCAGAACAGTGCTTTCAACATCATTTTCCGTGCCGGCGGAACATTTAGACAGAACTTCAAAGTTCGTCTTCCGTTGCGGCTTCAGTCAAGTGTTGCTCGGCTAATTTTTCTCAATGGCAAGGCGTCAGTTGTAACGAAGAACACTTCTCGTTTAGCTATCGTGCAGCTTTTGAATATCTGTGACCTGAGCACGCTTACATCTTTTTCGCTCATTTTCGACAATGCGCCGTGCTTCTGTAATTTCATCAACGTTGCGCATAATTGCACGTAGTCAGCGAAGCTTCGTCGAATACTTGGCTCAATAAAGATTGGCATATCTCGTGCACGAATTCTCGTGCAACCAAAAAGTTTGGATCATCTGCCTCGAGCTTCTCCTCTCGCTTCCACGATGTTGCGAGGACAGAGTGATACATTCGAGGCTTAGCTTGTTCCTTTGGTGTGAAACATCTCCTTGTTATCTCGAAAATCGTCGCAAACTTCCTGTTTCTACAACAAAGAAGTAAAAACAACGGCATTTAACATACCGTTACAGCGCAACCCAGACCTTTTCGCCCCTAGAGGAAGCAAGAACTTGAGCGCACATAAGTAACGCTCCATAAGAAAAGTTCGATGATGGGAACGATATGCGGGATTTTAACCCCTATCCAATAAACTTGATGAGCTTGCGGATGTGGACTCAATATTGGTGTGGTGAAGGAACTTAAAATTTCAGTGTTTCCACTCAATTTACAACACAAGAAGTCAACAAAACTATCCTTCTTGCTTAGACTTCCCAAAGCCTTAGTACTAACGTCCGAACCATCACCAAACACTTTATAGAACACTTCCGAAATATCTCAAGCTGCTCCAACTCCAGTAGTCCCAGACGACTGTCACACCGCTCACTTAGACGCTCACTTAACGATCTTCCTGTATTAGACTTGGTTTTACTATAGAACTTTTTAGTAGGTTGTTGTGAGGATGCGGACGACTGTTTTCAAGTGGGGAATCATGTATTGTGGGAACTTAAATTTTGGTGTTTCCGCTCAAGTTACAACACGAAGGCAATAGATCTACTGTAACGGGGTTACATTTGGTTACGTTGGTGTGCGTAAGTACAAAACGGTTAAGGTCAAATATTGACCAGTCCGAAAGGTTCGGACTTATTGGTTTTTTAACCAATCAGGGCAGGAGTACTTGGTGAAGGCGTGGCAGCCTGCCACGTGTTCCTACACAAGATGGTGTACACTATATTTCGGCTACGTACGAATTAAGTAAGTTCTACCTAGTATTGCATATAGTTTATATTAATTTATTAAGTTAGGATAATTTTATATTAAATAAATAAACCAGTATACAAATACACTAAAGACTGCTAGGCGCGCGACCGTCTGGGTCGCGCGCGCAGTAATTGTTATAGCAAAAGGGAGTACCTTCCTTAGCTACCCCCCCTTCTAAGGGAAGCCTTGTAACAAAGCGTTAGTGTTTACTAACCGTAAACCCAGGGAATCTTGGCCCCGAATGAGAGATCAATGTCCCACTAATCCCTTATGTAAGAGCGTTTCGGCTAAGTAGCGTTGTATCGCCGCTTAAGGACAGTCTTCCTCTGTGCGCTAGCCGCACCGTGCGTGTACGCACCGGCTACATCTGGTAGCACTTGTAGTCAATCCAACACCTGTGTTGGTAGACGAAATCGTCTGCAAAGGATTAATCAGGAGGATTGGTGTAAGCTAAACCCCGTCCAACAAGAAGCCTTTAAAAGGCTGTTATCCATCCTGGGTGAGGATGGCATGCAGCTCCTTGTGGAACAGGGCCTTGAGACCGTGCGTGAGAGGGTTAACGCCCTCATCGCCCATGAGGCAAGTTTTCGTGGAAGTCAATCCACGTCTACGGGGGTGCGCCCTCCCTTGTCCTTTAAGATAAAGGAATTCACCGGTGAAAAAGGTGATAACCTTTATGTGTGGCTTCGCGAGGTCGAAACGGCCTTCTCCACAGCGAATGTGATCGAGGATCACCTACAAGTGGGACTTGAACTAAACCATCTTACGGGTAAAGCCCGTGAATGGTCGTTTACGTGTCCGGATTCGGTCACGAACGTGTTCCCGACCTGGGGAGTCGTTAAGCAAAATATGATGGAAATGTATGCCACGCCTGATCTGGTTTTCCAGAATCAGCTGGCGTTTCTGAGATGCCTTCAGGGCACTAGGGACTTGGAAACATATATCCAAGAACTGAAGATCATGCTGGCAGGGATATACGCGAAAGTGTACTCGGACGATGTGTCCATTCCCGTGTTCATGGGAGGCATGAGAGAAGGGCCAGCACGTTCGGAGCTCTTCCGATGCCGAACCCAATCCCTGGGGGAGGCGTTTAAGATGGCGTTCAAGCCGAAAGGAACTTTCGTTCCTCTAAGGTGGGTCCCGAACCCATGGACCTGAGTCAGGTTGAAGCGGAGGAGAAATGTCCGCTAAGAGTCACTCTGACTCTACTTCGTAGAGCTTTGTGTCTGATCTCCTTGCAATGCTGCAGCGGCGGGGGCCGCTAAGATGCTTCCTGTGTGGAAGCACGGATCATCTGCGGAACAGATGTCCGAAAAATCCCCAGCGAGACACTCGCTTTAAGGGGCTGAGGGCGGGTAAAAGGACCTCGCCCAAGCCGTCGGGAAACGACGACTACCAGTAGATGTGGGGCGCCCTACTGGGGTATCCCTCAGTGCTGTTAATCTACAGGGTAGGGAACGACAGCACAAAGCCCCGAGGGGAAAACGGTGCTTTCTAGCACCAAGTTGGTGTACAAGCCAGGTTTGGTGGTCGTCCTTGCGGACATGAAAGGCTTTGATAAGCCTTAGAGAGTCTTGATAGACTCTGGAGCGTCTGACAATTATGTCAGAAGGACTTCTGTTTAGAAGAGTCGGCTGTATGACGAGGCCCCAGAGGACGTTCTCGTGACATTGTCACGGTCCGTCTAGCGACGCGCGTACAGGTTTCTGTACCCAAGGTCTCGATTGACCTTAAGCTGAAGTTTGCAAACTTCGATAGCTAAGAACGTTACCTAGTCCTGGATTTGGACTCATTCTGGGCATGAAGTGGCTGGAACGCCACGAGCCATGGATAGACTGGAAGTCTAAGTCCATTGGCTCAACGCACCCGCGGTCGGGTGAAGCATTGGCGAGTCATGAACCCACCTTTGCTCGATCGCAAAAGCGATTCTGGCGTGAGATGCCAGAGATTGGGATGTCTGAAATGATCATTCCCAATGAGGTAAAGGAAGTGTTCCTTGACGAGGGGGATTCGGCGGTTAACCCCCACACCGTTATAGGCGATACTGGTGAGTCGCCAGTGCTAGAGGTGGATTCCTCTGAGGTTAAACGCGAGGCGCTTCCTAGAGAAGAGAAACGAGGTTTGTCTCTTCTGCAGGTCGGGGTTCCCGACCACGCCGTGTTCGGCGAGAAAGTTGCGACTCTAGTGGTAGGGATAGAGACCCCTGTGGTTAAGCGCGAGGCTCTTCCAAGCGGAGAGACTTGTAGTTTGTCTCTTTTTCACGTCGGAATTGATTCCGACCACGCTGTTGTAGGTGAGATCGGCGAGTCACCGATGGTAGAGGTAGAGAACTCTGTGGGTAGGCGCGGTGCGCTTCCAATAGATGGGGCAATTGACTCCCCCATCTGGGTCCCGAGATGAGTCCCGAGGCCGGTAGTCAGCAGTCGTATCGGATGCTGAATAGTGTGACTGGTGTTGTCACTGAAGGCGTAAAGCCTTGAACAGTTGCCTGGGGTAGGCGAACTGTTTTCATTGGAGGAGATGTCCTTCAACGAGTTTGAGACTGCTGTAAAAGAAGTTGAGCTCGACGAGATCGTCGTGTTGCGTCCGGAAGAGGAGTTGAACTCCTCATCCACGATGGACGAGTCAGTTTTGGAGAAAACCAAACAGGCATTGAATTCCCGAAGCGGCCTCAAGAACCTCGCGGATCCTGGGGGCCCTTACCATTCCTTACTGAAGGAATTTGGAAATGTCATTAGTGACAACCCGCCGATGGGGTTGACACCGGATCGGGGAGTCCGACACGAAATTGACTTGGTTCCTGGAACCAAATACTGCGTCACTAGGCAGTGGCCTCTCCCCAAGGAGCAATGCGACGTCATCGACACATTCTTCAAGGGGGAATAAGAGGCAGGGATGGTACGGGAGATTAAGTCTCCCCACTCATCTCCCACTTTTGTGTTCGTAAACCGAACGGAAAGTGGCGCATTGTGCATGCGTACAACAATGTGAATGCAGCTACTGTACCCATGCAGACTCCGATTCCTCGGAAGAATGTCCTCCAGAACAATATGGCGGGCTGTACTGTGTACAGTGCCTTGGATCTGGTGGACGGGTATTATCAGGCGCTCATGCGAGCATCCGATATTCCGCTCACAGCGGTCAGCACGCCTAGTGGCATGCTGTGGGAGTGGCTTATTATGCCACAGGGGCTTTCGAATGCACCAGCGACTTTTAATCGCTTGGTGACCCAACTCTTCCGCCCTCATAGAAAGTACGCTCAGAAGTACTTCGACGATATATTCGTTCATAGTCGTGCCGAAGGCGACTCGTCTGACGTATAGACGCATCTGATACACCTTCGAGCTGTGCTCGAATGCATGCGAGAGCATCAGTTATATGCAAACGCATCCAAATGTATCTTTGGTGCTGAGGAAATTCCTTTCCTCGGATGCTTCATCGGTAAGGATGGAGTTCAGGCGGATCCCGCGAAGGTGAAAGCCATTGTGGAGTGGCCTTCGCCTGTAAATATTAGTGATTTACGGAAGTGGCTTGGATTAGCCAATTATCTCCACAAATACAACGAGAACTACGCTGAGATGGCGAAGCCATTAACTGACCTTCTTAAGAAGGACGTTGATTGGTGTTGGGAAACCAAACACCAAACAGCCTTCTAAGCGGTTAATGGGAGCTTATTTAAAGCCCCGTTCTTGCTCTACCAGATTCTGGGAAACCTTTTAGCGTCGTCTGTGACGCCTCCAATTTTGCAGTCGGATGTGCTTTGTTACAAGCAGACGATGAGGTACGGGAACGCGTGATTGCGTTTGAGTAGAGGAATCCTAATGCTGTGGAACGGAATTATCCCGTTCATGATAAGGAGATACTTGCTATGAAGTATGCCCTTGTCAAATTTAGGGTTCACCTACTCGGCTCAAAGCCGTTTGTGGTTTATACAGACCACGCGTCCTTACGGACAGCGACGAAGTCGCCTCATCTCTCCCAACGGATGGCCCGTTGGCTCTCCTTTGCGGAGTACAATTTTGAGGTAAAGTACAAACCTAGTAAACAGAATGTACTTGCAGACGCGTTGTCGCGTCGTCCCGATTACGAGCTCGCTCACGCGACATTCATCACCTCATCTGTGGTGGGTCTGATACGCCAGGCGTATGAGAAAGACCCACAGTGTACGGCGCTTATCAGCGCGTTGGGTGGAAAGGGACTTGGCTCGTCTGATCCGACCCTGTCAAGTCGAGCTAAAGCTCGTTTACACCGTTACAGGTACTGTGACGGTTTTCTATACTATAGCACGAGCACGGAGGACACTCCGCGGGTGGTTGTTCCTCATGATGAGGAACTGAAGTATAAAGTCCTCTTTGAGGCACATGACGCCCCTACCGGGGGTACTTTAGGTCGGGATAAGACCTACGGCGCTTTAAGTGCTTTGTATTGGTGTCCCAAAATATACAAGTGGGTATGTGCGTATATTCGCACTTGTGAGTCGTGTCAGAGGGTCAAACCCTCTACAGATTCAGCTGCTATAGGAAACAGTTGGAAATTGCCAACTGTTCGTGTGAACCCAGTCAACCTATAGCATACAGTTGGACATTGCCAATTGTTCGTGGGGGCCAAGTCCGCCTATAAATATGAAGGTGAGCTTTTGGCGAGAGTAGCCGTTCCAACGGCGAGTTGAAATTCCACTAGTATGGATTTTATCTTCGGTTTTTCCGAAGGCCGGTTTCACCGGCATTTCGGTCTTTGTAGACCGTTTGAGCAAGATGCTCACCTGGCAGCGGTGCCAGAGTCCATTGATGGACAAGACGGAACGCTTTAATTGCGTTGTTGAGGATATTCTCCGGAGCTTATGTCCGGATGCTCCAAGAGTTGGAGTGAGATGCTTCCTATGATCGAATTTGCCATAAAAAACTCGGTGCATGCATCTACGGGGTTTACCCCGTTTAATGCGAACGGATTAGTAAATCCGTGGGTTACGTTGACGCCACGTGTGTGTGGCCCAGGGCTTGAGGGGGGAGGAGTCCCCGATGTCATCCCTGTATGCTCCTTTCCGTTTGTTTGACCTACCCGGCTGGGCGGCCGGCAGGCTGCCCGACCGGGTGCAGCTCGGGTCTGCGCTTGTAGCCGCCACGGCTCGCGCACTGGGTGTCTTCCACGGCCCCAGCGACCTAGAAGAATATATTGTTTGTTTGTTGGGCCTACCCAGCAGGGCGGCCGGCAGGCTGCTCGACGATAGGACGGGGCGGAGCGTCTGATGGCGCGACTCCATCACGGGGTCAAACCCAGTATTTGGTGAATTGGAAGGGTTATCCACATTCACAGAATTCGTGGTAGTTCGAGCTCCCCTGCGGCAGGATTGTCGTGACGTCGTTGACGCTTTCGAGCGGGATAATCCCGCTGTGAGTCAACGACCAAAGGGGCGGGGTAAGCCCCATCACTCCCAGTTGTTGGGAGTCCTCCGGAGGCAGATGCGGAACCCGCACTGTGTTCCGGCACCGTATTGAGGGCACGGGCGCTAGCATAGCGCATGAGATAGGGGGAACTTAACTGCCCCATGGCTTTGACTCTGGCAAACGCCAAGCACAAATCCCTTTCTATCCGAACGTCACGTTCAGAATAGCTGTTGTACAGCTTTAAAAACTCGGGGAGACGTTTCTCCCCTCCGCCCAAGCGCGGAACTTCTTCTCTGCCTCTTTGGCATATTCGCCTTGCAGGAGAATGAAGGGAACCTCGCGGAGGTTCCCAACAACGGCACCCTGTGCCTGTTTCTCGAGGCGATCTCGATATGAGGTAGCAGTGAACTGCTTCTGCGTGAGCAGTTTTTCACAGAGTTGATTCTGGCGTGGGATGTGTTGCGGCTGTACAGTCGCGCGGCTAGGGGTATAGAAGACTAAACACTTCTGTAACTCATTCCTGGCCTACTTTGGGAGGTCAAGAGGACCTCCAAAACGATATGCAGCCTGTGGAGGGAGCATGGGGGCGTGCAAAGCTTGTAATGCCTGTGCGGCATTTTGAGCCTCTTGAGCTGCGTCCAGCTCAGTAGTGGTGATCGCCTTCGGCGATTCGGATATGTCATCCGAGGTTGGTAATAGTTGCGCACGAGTTAGTGCGTTTTCCCCACGTGTGGGGAATGGGTTGTATGACCGACACCGCCGTTCGGCGCTCTCGGAGTGGTCAGCCGTTGGGAGATATCCCCAAGGGCATCCACCTCCGAGTTATCGGAATAGTTTTCTTCCATAGCACCACTAAAGGTGCTCATAGTCAGCCAGATGTACTGGCAGTTGTAGATCTCCAACAAAATTTGTTTATTGCGTAAGCAATAGTCTTGATGGGGGAGGATGTAACAGAGTTACATTCGAGTCTCATTTAGTAGGTGGTGTACGGGAGTACACTACGGTTGGGGTCAGTATTGACCGGTCCGAAAGGTTTTGGACCATTGGTTATTTTAACCAATCAGGGCAGGATCCCTTGGTGGTGGCGTGGCAGCCAGCAACGTCTTGGTACACAGGTGGTGTACACTACATTTTAGCTAGGTACGAATTTAGTAAGTTCTACTTAGTATTACATATAGTTTACATTAGTTTAAATTAATTTAGGCTAATTATATATTAAATATACATTCATTTTACAAAAATACTTAAGACTGCTAGGCGCGCTACCACGCCCGGTCGCGCGCGCAGTGAATGCAGTAGCGTAAAGGGAGCCCTACCTTTAGCTACACCCTTAGTAAGGGAGCCTTGCCGTTAAGGCATTAGCGGAGATAGGCGCGCGACCACGCCCGGTCGCGCGCGCGGTGAGTATTGCAGCCTAAAGGAGTTCTACCTTACTCTTCATCCCTTTATAAGGGAAGCCTTGTAACAAGGGGTTAGCGAATGCTATCTGTAAACCACCCCGGGAATCTTGGCCACGAGTAAGAGAGCTCTCTCCTGCTAAGCCCTTTTATAAGGACGTATCAGCTAAGTAGCGGCGAACGCCGCTTAATGAAAATTTTCCTTTGTGCGCTAGCCGCACCGTGCGTTTACGCACCGGCTACATATACCCTTCTTGCTTAACTTCTCAGGTTCTTAATACTAATGTCCAAACCACAATGTTTACCAAACGCGTTATGGAGACACTTCCAAAGAGTTCCAGGGAGCCAACTCTTGCTGGCCCCAGATAACTGTTGCTTTCTCTTGCCTAGATGCTCCCTTAAAGATCTTCTTGTATAATACTTGGTTTTAGTATAGGAACAGTGAAGAAGGATTGCCGGAAGGTTTCACGAGACTGTTGGGCTTCAATGGAAATTCGAATCTATCAAGTATTACCAAAACCTATATCTAAGTCAAAAACTTCTTTTACCTACTACTTCTTGGTTACTTCAGCGCTTACTCCAATACTTGATATTACTTCTGAAACCCTTCTTAATCCGATTGGTCGTGACTCGGCCGGCGCGAGATGGCCACCCAAGGTCGCTTCCGATTGGTTGAAAATCTTCTTCCAAAACTCCAACTTCACAAGAATCATACTTCAATCAGTCGCGAGACGGCCGCCCATGATCGCTTCTTATTGGATCAAAAATTCTTCATCCAAAACTGCAAATCCACACCAATCATACTTATTCTACCCATAATTCAGTCAGTCGCGAGACGGCCGCCCAATGTCGGTTCTTATTGGTCGAAAATGTTCACTTACAATTCTAGTACTTAACAACTCGAAATTGAAATCAAAATGCTACTTCACCACGATCGCCCCTTGCGTAACTTCAGCGTAGCGAGCAAAAGGCACGCACATAAATACTCCTTGAATACTTCATCTCAGATAGTCACGTGCAGAATCCTCATTCATAACCAAAGCAAAAATAGACACATCACTTTCCTTGCATACGTTTCTCATCTTATTCGAAGTGCTTGCTCAAAAACATAGCGAGCCGCGATTATGAATAGATATTCACGGGATCTGCTGAAGGTTACCAAAGATCTTGAAAGGTATCCTTCCAAGAATTCTAGTGTTTGCGATCGAACCATGGACACAATAACAATATCCGCCTCTCCACCTTGACTAGAATCGGTCGTAGCCACTTCAATATCCAAACATCCGTCATACTCATATCCCATGTGTCGTAATTGCCTCTGTACTGCTGTGACGTGTTTTGGTAGGGTGAAATGATTAACAGTGACTTCCTAATGGTAGTATTCGTTCGTCGTTGTTCACTTTCCAACCTGACATGTATCTTGTCCAACAAAAATAGAACACTCGACAGTTCAGTAACCTTGTCATGTCTATATTCTTGACGCTAAGTGTCCTCCATCCATTCTTAAGAACTAATCCACACGACCCGATCTCATTTAATGCTCGTCTCTTAGAAGGATCAAGTTCCGCTAGTTTGGCCCATCCATACTATCAAAACGCATTGCATTTAAATAATCTTGTGATGTAGCCACCGACTCTATCTCAAATAGTATATGGATAAAACGCTTGTATCAGTCTCGTAATTTCGTATGGCTCCTAAATTCTGCAGTCATAGTGATCCCAGGAAATGCCGGTAATAGTTTGTGGATTGCGCGAAAGTGTTCAATTAAGTGTAATAAGCCCCAAGTGATTTTGTGACAACGAGTACCACCATAAAACCGATGTCTCATCTTTTCATCCAAAGGATAATACGCAAAAAGCTGATACGGATCACCCACTGACACAAGAACCTCCACATTTGGCCTGAGGGCCTGTAGTAACACCACTTCTGCTGTCTGCTCTCCTTCATCATTGATAATCACGTTTTAGGACACCGTTTGAAAATCTGGTCGCTCTAATTGTGCCAGGGTAGCAACAATTACACGTGCTTGCTCCAGTGTCTCCTTCTCCTTCAATCTTAATCTCACAGGGATTTCTTTTCGAACCACATGACCCTCCTATGAATGTGTGGAGAAGCGCATAGAAAATTTTAGGTCAATTGTCATGAACATGGACGGGACATCCGGAGCAAAAGAGACATGATTATGATGCATATCAGAAAGGGTAGAGTTGATTGGTCGATATTAGGTAATTGGTTGATTTTAGGATATAAGGAATAATAGAGTTCTCTTTTTGCGTCCGATCAACTAGATCATCGATTGGGACGGCGTGATAACTTCGCGCCTCCCTTTCATTGCATACGCACCTTTACACGTCCCGGTCGGGAGCACGTAGTGCGCTTTTTGGCCCACCGGCAGACGTAAAGTTCCGCAGAACTCGTCCTCAACTCCGCCCGCTGTGTCAGCGGCCCTTTTCCGTAAAGGATACTGGTAGGGTGATCTATCCAAGTGTTCTTACCTCTTCCCCCATTGGTTTACACCTATCCTCTAAAAGTTCGGTTGCTTTAAGCGACCCTTGGGAACTCTAGGAGGATTTTTGTAAAAAATCCGTCGATCTGCACATAGAAACTGCAGATCGACCCCCTTCCTCTTAAGTTTAGGCTAGGAATATAAGTATATTGGATATTTCCTTTGCGATCTAGGCTTAAGAGGCTTGGCGATCAAGTGGTGAAGACTTCCGCCACGTGATCAAGTACCCCTTCGCTGATATTCACTAGATCGACAGCGTCGATCTGCGATATGCGATCTACAGATCCGCTATCTCGCCAATTTGCACTAGAACAACTGGGTCAATCTGCGATCTGCGATCTTCTACCCCCGGTTTTTCCCCGGGATCTCGAATCTGCGATTTTACACCAGATCTAAACCTGCCGATATGCTACGAATTCGCTTGATCTGCATCGTAATTGCACTGATCTACGTCCCCAGTCACCCGGAGAGCGACCCACGCCCAACCATCGGGTACACAAGATGAGCAAGACATAGGCCTGTCACAGGACAACCGGAGGACCCCCTTTGTTAGTCAGTATTCCGGGCGCTGTGGGAACGACTGTCCAAGCCTCAAAATTTGGCCAGCCGCTCCACCACAATAGTGCGCGTTCCCGGATTCGAACCAGGGATATCACCGCGACTCACTGAAAGATGGCGCTGACGCGGACGTGAGGACGGAAGCGGAAGCAGAAATGAAGATTAAAGTGGAAAAGGAGGAGGTGTTTGTGACGATGTAAGGCAGTTAGGCGTCTCCACTTCTGAAGAAGAAATGAAATGCTGATCATCAGGACCTGGGGGGTGGATCCTGATGACATAAAGGAGGAAAAGCCTCGATCATGTGGTGGAGCGGCTGATCAGAATTTTTGAGGTTCGATCAGGGGTTCCCACAGCTCCCGGAATACGGACTAACGAAGGGGGTCCTCCTCTTGTCCTGTGACAGGATTTTGTCTTGCTCACCTTGTGTACCCGAAGGTTTGGGCGTGGGTTGCTCTCCAGGTGACTGGTACTCAGATCCGTGCAATTCCGACGCAGATCGAGGTGAATTTGTAGTAGATCGACGGGTGTCGATCAGGTGCCACAAATCGATGATTAGAGGTCGTGGGGATAAACTGGAGATCAAAGATCGCAGATCGATTTAGTTGATATTGTGCTAATTCGGCGAGATCACAGATGATCGCAGATCACAGATCGACTTGGTTGATCTTGCACGAATTGGTGATATTGCCGGTTGATTATCGCAGATCGCAGGTCGTAGATCTATGATTGCAGATCGACGGCGATCATCTAGTGGTAATCCATGAAGGGGCACTTGATCACGCGGCCGAAGACGTCACCACTTGATCGTCGAGCCTCTTAAGCCTAGATCGCTAAGGAAATACCCATTATATTATGTATTTCTAGCCTAAAATTAAGAAGAAGGGGGTTGATTTGCACTTTCTATGTGCAGATCGACGGATTTCAAAAAATCTACCTAGAGTTCCCAAGGGGCGGTTAAAGCATCCAAACTTCTAGGAGATAGATGCAAACCAATGGGGGAAGAGGTGAGAGCGCTCGCCTTGATCACGTTCGCAGTTACCTTTCCAAACGAAGCCACTGACACAGCGGGTGAAGTTGAGGGTTAGTTATGAAGAACATTACGTCTGCCGGTGGGACAAAAAAATGCACTACGTGCTCCCGCCCGGGACATGTAAGGGTGAGTATACAATGAAAGGGAGGCGCGAAGTTGTGGTGAAGCATATTATAATTTTTTTCGGCACCATAGTTGGTACAATAGCCGGTACGACTGTTGACACAACATTCAGTACAACAGCCGGCACAACTGCGGCGAACATGGACGGGGCATGGACGGGACATCTGGGACGACGCGACAACTGATACAGTTACCTAACGGGTACCTAACGGTTAGCGACGGACGACGGATAAATCAGGTCGACTGGTCGACGAGGCGTATTGGGATAGGTAGTTCTGATTGGCTGATATTAGGTTCTTGGTAGTTTTAGGATATAAGTGCTAATTAAGTTCTCCTTTTGCGTCCGATCGATAAGATCACCGAGGGGGAGGCGTTCGCGCCTCCCTCTCTTTTGCATACGCACACTTTACGTCCCGGGCGGGAGCACGTAGTGCACTTTTTGGCCCACCGTCAGACGTAAAAGTCTAGGGAACTCACCCTCAACTCCACCCGCTTTGTCAGCGGTTATTTCGTAAAGGTTTTTTTGCGGGGAAGGTGTTCTCAATTATTCCTCCATTGGTCCACGCTTTTTGGCCCGTAGAGTTCGGCTGCTCTCAGCGCCCCATGGGAACTCTAGGTGGATTTTAGTGGAAACTGTCGATCAGCCCGTAGCTGATCGACCACCCCCTCGTTGGTCTAGGCTAAGAATACATTTCGATAGGGTATTCTGTTAGCTGATTAAGACTTCAGAGGTTCCGTGATCGGGTGGTGAAGATTTCCGCTGCCCGATCAAGTACCCCTCCACTGATCACCACAAGATCATCGATCTGCAACTGCGCTATGTGATCAACAACTCACAGATCGCGCCAACTTTTACCTAAGCGACTTTGAGCACGTGATCAAGCCTGATCAAGTCTGATCACAGCTGATCAACGTCTTCCAGTACCTGATCAAGCCTGATCAAGCCTGATCACAGCTGATTAACGACTTTTGGTGCCTGCCCAAGCCTGATCACTGCTGATCAAGCCTGATCACACCTGATTCGAGCTTGATTGTACCTGGTCACGCCTGATCGGCACATAGGTCAACTCGTTACAAGTTCCCCAATCTTGCATCAAGGAATTGCCGTGTTTATATCCCCGCCACCTGGAGAGCGACCCACGCCTGAGCCGTCGGGTACACAAGGTGAGCAGAAACACAAGTAGTCAAGAAAAACCGGAGGACCCCCTTCGTTAGTCGGCAGTCCGGGCGCCGTGGTACCGCCTGATCAAGCGTCAAAAGCTTTGATCAGTCGCTCCACAAAGTTATCACGCCGTCCAAATAGATGATCTTACTGATCGGACGCAAAGGGAGAACTTTATTATTGCTTATATTCTGAATCAACCAATCAGAGCTACCCATCCTGATGTGCTCCATCGACCAATCAACCTGATATCTCAGTCGTCCGTTGCTTACCGTTAGGTACCTGTACCAGGCGACGCGTCTGCTCCGGATGGCCCGTCCATGTCCACCACAGTTGGCCACAAAATCTACGGTACGCTTCCCCACAACCGCCCCTGAGCCTCGTCCCAGCCGTACAGCGGTTGGGGGGGGGGGGGTCGATCATGCCGTTGTCACCCATTGATCACGACATCGTCGATCATGCCGTTAGCACCCATCAATCATGACATCATCGATCATGTCGTTTCCACCCAATGATCAGCCCTTTTTCCCATCGATCGGGTCACCATCTATCGCGTCGTTACCACTCTTCGATCAGGTCATCATGATCATGCATTTCCACATTTCCTTCGACAAGTTCATCGTGAAGACGATCATGGATAGTGCCTCATCCCTTGACCGATCTACGGCAGACCCCTTGATCTCGGTGATCATTCACGCATGCACGCAGCAAGAGGTGCTCCGCACGCGAGAGGAGGAGGTCGTCGTGTTGACTGACTCGCTATCGATGCTCGAGAACTCCGTCACGATGCTTCGAAATGTACGCGCACGCGCTGTCCGGAAACTTGCTGATCGCGAGGAGCAGATTAAATGGTTCCAGAAACATATTGTACCCCTACGCGATCATGTCCGTGCGACGGTCAACGATCTTCAATCCAGACGAAGACTGCCGAGGCAACCGTATCCGTATCAGACCAACGTGCCCAGACCCGCAATATGGAGGGTGGTTGTGATCGAGATCGTTATCCGCTATCGGTCCAGGAGGAGACCATCGCTGATCAGACGCAGGAGATCTCGCGCTTTGAGGCGCTCCCAGATCAAACGATGCTTGATCAACTCCGACGACGCTTGGAAATGCTTCAAAAAAGAGCATGATAAGGTCATCTCCAAGCACAAGCGCTTGATCGAGAGGGTGATCAAGCTAACCTCCAAGGCCGAAAAACGCAATAGCCAACGTGATCGCATCCAGGCGGAGAATGAAACCAGTCTTTTGAAGATAGAGGAATTCGTCGCTGCCCTAGCCAAGGTTGATGAGCTACATGCGCGCCTCGATGGGGTGTCTACACAGCAAGGCCGAGCTGGAGAATTTACGTGCTCAGAACACCAAGTTGCTAACGGAACTTTCGACGGCACGGCGCCGCCTCAGTCGCTAAGATTCCCAACTTCGTGATCTTCAGTCAGTATCCGCAGATCGTGACGCACTGCGTGACGAGGTGCAACGTGCTCAAGACGAATCTACGCAATTGCGTTCGCACCACTCACACATCCAATCCGTGTTGGCTGGTGCTGCGTTACAGACAGATGTAAATCGCCCCGATTGCAGGCACCCTTTGTGCTGATCCTTATCAGGCCGCAAGCTCGTCCGCTTATCCTCAGGGTGATTCACCAAAAGATTCCTTCATTTGGTCCGCCTCTTCGCCCAAGAGACGTGCTCAGCGTACCGCGGTCCACACCTCGATCCAAGCGGCAACGTCAAGTTCCTCCTACTCCTGAGGTGAAGTCGGATGATGATCGTTCGTTGAGTCCAGATCAGCCGAATGACGATCAAGGCGGTTATTCTGCATCGATCAGCACGCAGATTTTATCCAGACCTACGATCAGCGTGCTCGAGAGTGAATGTTCGCTCGATCGAGACGCTGCTGGGTTTCTCTTACCTCGCACGGGTTCATAAAGTTGCTGATCTTGGTACCTGATGGTGCACAAGATGCGGACATCTTGCCGTGGACCCCATATCAACTTGACGGCTTCGATCTGGGCAACGTCTCGCTGCGCGTGGTTTGTGATTATTTGACACGCCCCCTGGGATGGTTGTTTCCAGCTTCCGTAGACGCCCCTGCTACTGATCGGTGTTGTAATCACCTGATCACTTAGTCGGAAGTGTAGATGATATATGCGCGACGCCCCTGTGAATTCTTCAAACGCATGCTGTAACCCATCTCTTTCGGCTAAGTCGGCTGGTTTGCTGACTTCAAAGCAAGGTACCAGACGTTCCTGGACCATCATGTGGAACCGATCTGGGAGTCTACTCATCATCCCCCGATAGATCGAGACCTCAGGGAGCGCGACGCCTTCTTTCGTTAGTACTACAAAGGTCTAATTCAGCGTAGGAGTCGTGCCGGGCCATTGTGGAAGAAGCTGGTCGAGTTCGTGTTGCAGGTTATGATCGACGGGATGTGCGATATCGATATTTTCTTGGACCCGTGGATCTCGCACTGCGCCTGGAACCGCCCGCTGAAGTATGCTCCAGCTAATAATGGATCATGGTACACGGGGTACCTATCCGATCCACCACCTCGGACCTTGCAGGATGTGCTACGTGAAGTCGCCGCTGATGAACCTTGGCGGATCCAGTATCTTCTTTCTATTGATAATCATTCTGTCCGTAACATCCCTCGTATTCGCCGTAAGTTTTATGGACCAGAATAGCTGGTTGATCACTTCTTCCTCAATCGGTAAATTCTTGATCATACCAATTCCAATTGTTGCTTCGTCACTTTTCATGCATATACATAAATCGATCTTCCATCGGCTCATCTGCCGTTGCTCCACTACCATATCTCGCAATATCCATCGTACATTCACCACTTCAAGTCAATCGTCACTGCTCCATTAATCGTGAGTTCATCAATCAATTTTCTCCAATCGAGGGCTCGTCAGTCATAATTTCATAGTCAATTCGACGATCATGCGCTAGTTGGACTCTTCGTCCACTTGCATCACGTCGAACCGACGTCTGTTGATCATCTTCCTTTCGAAATCCTTGATCAGAGCATCACAATTTAGATCTGCCTCGTCTACCCATGATGGCTCATCGTACCCCTTCCAGTAAACTTGATATTCGCGTAACGTTCTGCCATACATAGTCTTTCGACCAGATCTGACATCGGTGATGCGATCAACTTCAAATTCGTCTGGCTCCAGGGCTCTTTCCCAACTGTCTTCAGGTAGTAAGGCTTCATCAAAATCAAAACGATCTTCTACCCCAGATGCTAGCATAGCAGTAGCTCGATCTGGGAATTCTTTGACCAATTTCAACTTGAATAGGTGTACCACTGGAAATATGCGATAGTCGGTGCCGGCCGTAATCAATCTTGCAGCATGGTCGCCGATCACCTCATCAACTCTGAAAGGTCCACGCCACATATGAGCCAGTTTCTTCGCGAACCCTTCTTTCACCCGATCTAGGTATAACCAAACCCTTGATCCGGCTTCGATCTTGTGTGGTGACACTTGATCATTATGCCTTTCAGCTCGATCAGCCATGGCTTGGTGCAATCGATCACTCACTTGATCACGGGCGTAACGGTAGTCTTTCTGCAGCCTGTATCTCCACCGACGAGCATCATGATCTTTGCGCCGAATTCCACCAAGTTGCAGCGTTGATTCCAACGATGACCGCGGATCTCACCCATATTCTAAGTAAAATGGTTTATCTCCACGGATCCGATCAGGAGTTGAATTTAGTGCAAATCGACGAAATACACACTCTTCGTAGTTCTCGGCGACTTTCTGTGCTGTACGAGATGATCCAGCTTTCGCGATCACCATACCCGTAAACAAATCAGTCCAGATCAGCAATTCCGTATACCCATCAGTTGATCGGGGCAACGACGGGATATGATCCATGGCTATCACTTGAAATGGGTACGTAGCTTCAATATTTCCCGGCTACATACCCTTGATCGTAGGCTGGCCCTTCCCC
>CM047590.1:6846887-6970099 GCA_026184515.1 Peronosclerospora sorghi
GGGGAAGGGCCAGCCTACGATCAAGGGTATGTAGCCGGGAAATATTGGAGCTACGTACCCATTTCAAGTGATAGCCATGGATCATATCCCGTCGTTGCCCCGATCAACTGATGGGTATACGGAATTGTTGATCTGGACTGATTTGTTTACGGGTATGGTGATCGCGAAAGCTGGATCATCTCGTACAGCACAGAAAGTCGCCGAGAACTACGAAGAGTGTGTATTTCGTCGATTTGCACTAAATTCAACTCCTGATCGGATCCGTGGAGATAAACCATTTTACTTAGAATATGGGTGGGATCCGCGGTCATCGTTGGAATCAACGCTGCAACTTGGTGGAATTCGGCGCAAAGATCATGATGCTCGTCGGTGGAGATACAGGCTGCAGAAAGACTACCGTTACGCCCGTGATCAAGTGAGTGATCGATTGCACCAAGCCATGGCTGATCAAGCTGAAAGTCATAATGATCAAGTGTCACCACACAAGATCGAAGCCGGATCAAGGGTTTGGTTATACCTAGATCGGGTGAAAGAAGGGTTCGCGAAGAAACTGGCTCATATGTGGCGTGGACCTTTCAGAGTTGATGAGGTGATCGGAGATCATGCTGCAAGATTGATTACGGCCGGCACCGACTATCGCATATTTCCAGTGGTACACCTATCCAAGTTGAAATTGGTCAAAGAATTCCCAGATCGAGCTACTGCTGTGCTAGCATCTGGGGTAGAAGATCGTTTTGATTTTGATGAAGCCTTACTACCTGAAGACAGTTGGGAAAGAGCCCTGGAGCCAGACGAATTTGAAGTTGATCGCATCACCGATGTCAGATCTGGTCGAAAGACTATGTATGGCAGAACGTTACGCGAATATCAAGTTTACTGGAAGGGGTACGATGAGCCATCATGGGTAGACGAGGCAGATCTAAATTGTGATGCTCTGATCAAGGATCTCGAAAGGAAGATGATCAACAGATGTCGGTTCGACGTGATGCAAGTGGACGAAGAGTCCAACTAGCGCATGATCGACGAATTGACTATGAAATTATGACTGACGAGCCCTCGATTGGAGAAAATTGATTGATGAACTCACGATTAATGGAGCAGTGACGATTGACTTGAAGTGGTGAATGTACGATGGATATTGCGAGATATGGTAGTGGAGCAACGGCAGATGAGCCGATGGAAGATCAATCTATGTATATGCATGAAAAGTGACGAAAAAAAATTGGGAATGGTATGATCAAGAATGTTTATTGATTGAGGAAGAAGTGATCAACCAGCTAGCTGATCCATAAAACTTACGGCGAATGCGAGGGATGTTATGGCCGGGATGATCATCAAGAGAAAGGCGATACTGGATCCGCCAAGGTTCCTCGGCGTCAACAGCACGTAGGGCATCCTTCAAGGTACGAGGTGGTAGATCTGATAGGTACCCTGGTACCATGATCCACCATAAGCTGGAGTATACTTCAAGGAGCGGTTACGGGCGCAGTGCGAGATCGACGGGTCCAGGAAAATGTCAATATCGCATACTCCGTCGATCATGCCCCGCAACACGAACTCCACCAGCTTCTTCCACAATGCTCCGGCACGACTACTACGCTGAAATCGACTTTCGTAGTAATCATGGAAGAAGGTGTCATGCTCTCTGAGGTCTCGATCTATCGGGAGATGATGCGTCGACCACCAGATCGCTTGTGCATGATGATCCAGGAATGTCTGCTACCTCGCTTCGAAGTCAGCAAACCAGCCGATAGAGCGGAAAGAGATGGGTGGCAGCATCTGTTTGCAGAATTCCCAGGGGCGTCGTGCTTACAGTAACTCCATTTACGGGTGATCAGGTGACTACACCACTGATCAGTCGCAGGGGCGTCCATATCAACTGAAAAAACCATCCCATGGGGCGTGTCAAGTAATCGCAGATCACGCGTGCTGAGATGTTATCCAGATCGAAGTCGTTGAGTTGATCTGAGGTCTACGGCAAGATGTCCACATCTTGCGCACCATAAGGCACCAAGATCAGCGATCTGGATGCACCCGTGGAGGGAAGATAAACCCAGCAGAGTCTTGATCGAGCGAATCTTCACTCTCAAGATCGCTGATTGCAGGGCTGGACAAATTCTGCGTACTGACCGATGGAGAAGTGCTACAACCGCCTTGATCATCATCCGGCTGATCGGGACTGGAAAGATCATGCCCCATACTTTGGACGGACTGAATGGGAGAAGTTTGAAACGGACGATCATCACTCGACGTTGCCGCTTGGACAGAGAAGTAGATCGTGATCGCCGAGCGCGTTTTTTGAGCGAAGAAGTTGGCCGGATGAAGGAATTTTTAGATGAATCGCCCTGAAGATCAGCAGGCAAGCTTGCGGCCTGATCAGGATCTGCACAATGGGCGCCTGTATTCGGGTCGATCTTCATGTGTAACGCCGCACCAGCCAAAACGGATTGGACGTAAGAATGTTGTGATCGCAATCGCGTAGCTTCGTTCTGAGCGCGTTGCAACTCTTCGTGTAGTGTGTCACGATATGCTGATATCGACTGAAGATGACGTAACTGAGAAGCTTGGCGACTGAAGCGTCACGGTGCCGTCAAAAGTTCCGCCTGCAACTTTGAATTATGGGCACGTAAAATTTACAGCTCGGCATTGCTGATCTATACCTCATCGAGGCGTGCAGATAGATCTTCAACCGTGGCTTTGGCAGTGGAGAATTCATTCGTCAAGACAAAATTAGCTTCAATGCCGCCCGGACGCGATCGCGTTGGCTTTGCGCTTACTTGACTTAGATGCAATCTTGATCACATTCTTGGTCAAGTGCTTGTTTTTGGAGATCGCATCATCACGCTCTTTTTTCATCATGCCCAAAACTTTTGCGGAGTTGATCGATAGTTGCTCGATCTTAAGGTTCCGGCGCCCGTGCGATATTGAAATCGGCCTCGCAGAGCGCTTTCTCAAGTCACGAGATCTTCTGAGCTTAATGCTCGATGGTCTACGCTTGAACGGATAGCTTATATCGATCTTGATCATGGATACGCTCCAGATCGTGGATTTGATCATGTTGCTCAAGTATCGTTCCCTCGCGGTCTTTAGTCTTTCTTTAAATTGGACTCACATGACCGTATCTTGTTAACAGTCGCAAAAATGTGATCGCTTAAAGGCGCAGCTTTTTCGCAGAGCCACTCGATCTGCTGCTCACGATCAGCGAGTTTTCTGAAAACGCGTGCTTTTGACCTCTGAAGCATCTTGACAGAGTCTTCAAGCATCGACAGCGAGTTGTTCAGCATGTCGATCTCCTCTTGTTGCGTTCAGGCTTGGTTGATCAACGAGATCAGATCGCCAGCCTTAGATCAATCAAGGGATGATTTGGCGTCTATATCGACTTTATTATCGACTTGTTGAAAATGTACTAATGGAAATGGATGATCACGACGGACATGATCGATGATGACCTGATGGGTGAAAGGGATGATAAACGGTAGGCAACGACCAGATCGAACCACGCCCCAACCGCTGTACGGCTGGGACGAAGCTCAGGGGCGGCTGTGGAGAAGCGCCTAGAAGATTTTTGGTCAATTTTCATGAACATGGACGGGCCATCCGGACCAAAAGCAACGTAAGGTACATGTACACGATGGTAAGCGACAGGATAATGATGCATATCAGGATGGGTAGTATTTATTGGTCGATATTTGGTAATTGGTTGATTTTAGGATATAAGGAATAATATAGTTCTCTTTTTGCGTCCGATCAAATAGATCATCGATTTGGACGGCGTGATAACTTCGCGCCTCCCTTTCTTTGCATGCGCACCTTTAAACGTCCCGGGCGGGAGCACGTAGTGCACTTTTTGGCCCACCGGAAGACGTAAAGTTGCGCAGAACACGTCCTCAACTCCGCCCGCTGTGTCAGAGGCCCCTTTTCGTAAAAACTAGTGGGAGGGTGATCTATTCAAGTATTCTCAACATTTTCCCCATGGGTTTACACCTATCCTCTAAAAGTTCGGCTTCTTTAAGCGCCCCTTGGGAAATCTAGGAGGCTTTTTGTAAAATCCGTCGATCTGCACATAGAAACTGCAGATCGACCCCTAAGTTTAGGCTAGGAATACAAATATATTGGTTATTTTCTTAGCGATCTAGGCTTAATAGTCTCGACGATCAAGTTGTGAAGACTTCCGCCACGTGATCAAGTACCCCTTCGCTGATATTCACTAGATCGACAGCGTTGATCTTCGATTATCGATCATCGATTATCGATCATCGATCATCGATCTGCGATCCTCGACCCCTAGTCTTTCCCCGGGATCTCGAATCTGCGATTTTCTACCAGATCTACACCTGTCGATCTGCTATGAATTCGCTTGATCTGCATTGGAATTGCACTGATCTACGTCCCCAGTCACCTGTAGAGCGACCCAAGCCCAATCCATCGGGTACACAAGACATAGGCCTGTCACAGGACAACCGGAGGAACCCCTTCGTTAGTCGGTAGTCCGGGCGCTGTGGGAACGACTGTCGAAGCCTCAAAATTTGGCTAGACTCTCCACCACAAATGCCGCTCTCGCAGCAATATCTCCGAAAGAAACCTGCGTCGATATTCTTCAGCATCCGGTAGTTACATAGTACCCTTTATCTCACCCAAACGCAATATTTCCTGACCCGGTATTGCTTTGGAGTCCATCATCCTTTTAATATCCTTATCGATAGCTGCATTAGTCTCCAAAACTATAGCAATTCGAAAATGTGGGAACACTACTAATAATGTTAACACAATTGCAGTAATAGTAGAAGTTTTCCCACGTCCGTAAGGACCACGAGCTAGAACAATTCCGTTTGTCTACACAGCCGCTCGTATAACTTTCATCTAGTCCGTGTCTAATGAATGTTCAAATTCGTTATGCACACGCGTCTTTTCCATTTTAGCTATCACTTATGTGGCCCTCGTCGAGTCAACAATTTCTCTTATAGTCATTAATTGAAGCAATGGAGATATTGGCTCTCTAGTCAATTTATCCACCATGCTGAATCTTCTGACATAATCCATAATATTGGCCACGGGTGACCATCGCAAATCGTAGATGTTTCTAATTATATCTCGTACACTAGCGGTGGTTAGAATAATGTATCTGAATCCAACGGAACACACTATTCCCCAATCCTAAAATCTTAGCTTATTATATCGTAATATACATAGTCTTCCATAATCCCATCTCCTCAAGCTGACTCTATCTGTGACTACATGTTCATTCATGATATCTCCGGTTACATGCAGATATAATACCCCTCTCATTGGTGGCATGAAATGATCGGTGCCATGATCATTGTCGTAGTTCTTCCATCGTTTGGCTAGACACTGCCCAATTCCGTGAGATGAACAATGTAGCTCCATGGTTGACGCAACATATTTGGTATCCCACTTGTATTGAATATGATTGGTAACGCAAACTTCTTCTAAATGTGTTATTAAACACATCCTGAGAAGGTAGTCATTCACTGATGTGAACTCATCCATATAAGTCTCCTGATATTTGAAATATAGCCAATGTCTGCATTTTCCTTGATAGTTAAATTGTGGTATAGTCACATCATACTTTAGACAACATAAGTCATCTCTACAAGGTCCGTAACTACCACCCCAGCCCACCTTAAGAAAGAACGCTAAGGATTCTGAGTCTCTTAGTACTAGTGTAACCACGAATAATACATTTCTTGCATCTTCTGGAGTGATTGATTTGAGTTGTTGTCGACCTCCAAGTTCTCTATGTAAGTCCAAAAACTTGGTTCCATTAAGAACAGTTCCTGGGTCAATAATGATTTTATCGACCTCCTGACACCATTCTATTTCAACATCTGACATACGTGTTATCACTCGCCTCGCGGTTGAGCCAGGTTGCCACCTACTACGCCACAATAACTCTGGTCGCTCTATTGTAACCCAAACATCAATGAACTTGTAATATCGACATTCGTCTACCCTCTTAGTCATTATTTTAGACGCCTCTGCATTAACATCAACTATTGAAGTGAGAAGACTCAAGAATTCCACATAACGCATCATGTTCACCCTCTGCAGTTGTGGATAGTTCAACATCTTCCGTGGTACTCTTGTCCTCTTTTGCGAATACCTCACAGCCCTTATTATAGGACAGCTCATCTTCTCTGAAACCTAAGTCCTCCTTATCACCATTATTTGTACTGGACTCCGAATCCTCTGTAAAATCGATCAAATTAACCACCATTGGAATATTTTCCTTTTTCTCTTCATCACACTCTGCAACGAATCTAGATTTCTCCTCATCTAGTGGGGCTCCCATCATTTGTCCACCCATAGAGTTAAGTTTTGTGGTCGCCACGGTGTGTATACCTCTCCATATCTGCGGCTTCTACATTCACATACTCGCTGGTCATTAATTATTGTTCTGTTTGATGCGGTGTAGACTCGATTAGCTGCTCTGATTTTCCTTCCTCTTCTGATCTTGATCTCTGATTTTTGGATACTATTTGATAATTATGACTCTGTTCTTCCTCATTGTCCACACAATACTCCCTAGTTCTGATGAGGACATCGGCTGTGTGAATGAGTGTTTGGTGTTATGCAGCTTGTTCATTAGTCCGATGAGTCTATGCCTAATTATTTTTCTGTTCTTGGCATGTGCTTACGTCCGGTCGTGTTTGCGACGTCATGCAACTTTTTAGCAATAACTTTTTAATCCACATTTCCACATTTCATCGCTTCTACCAATATATCATCTTCTCGTTTTGTCCACTTCTTGCTCTTTTCTTTAGGCGCACGCTGAGTTTCTTCCTGACTCGGTGGTTTTTGGGTTTTCCCTTCCTTGGAACGACACAGCATCCTCTTTCGCACAGCCTCTATCGTGCGTACCTTCTTAGATTGCGGAAAATTTACTGGATATTGCTCAACTATTTCTGCTGCAGTAGCTTCTTGTTCCATTATACTTTTCAACCATTTCATTTCAATCTCTTCCCACTCAACACCCCGTTTGCGTTTAACTCGCAATCTCCCTAGCTTGGATATAGCTCCTCTATTAGTCCTTTGGATCCATTCTTTGACGTGACATTGCTTATTAAATAAGTCATAAATATCATGAACTGAGAGTTTCACACTTTCGTTTGCACGTTGTATCTTGAATAACTCTTCCTCTTCTTCTTTGGTCCATAATGCGATAGGCATAGATGCTGGTGCTGTTGTATTTGTCGATACGCTCGGCTTTGGGTATATATTCGCACAGGTGGAAGCATCTTCCTTGTCACTCCCCGCCTTGTCATCTTCTTGTCATACCGTGCTCAAACTTAATAGGGTCTCGACCATATCCGTGGTGTTCATCTTACGTTCCCGTTGAAGTCGTAATCAATCACCGATGTTGTTTTCTTCTTTTAACGAATATACTTCCACGTTAACTTAACGTGGATATAATGTGTGCTTCTGATAGGTGTTTCAATAGCCAATTTCCTGTATTGACTGTTTTGTTTGAGACTGCGTTGGCTGGCCCTAACTTAGTAGGTTTCACTGGCAATCAATTGAAACTAGCACCCAGTAGCCTTCGATTGGTGAAAACGTCTAGCAAACGTTCACATTACACCAATAATACTCAAACCCTCCATAATTCGATCGGTCGCAAGACGTCCAGCGCGAGCCGGCCACCCATGCTTGCATCTGATTGGTTGAAAATTTCCACTTAAAACTCCAAACCCACATCAATCCCACTACAAACCCTCCATAATCTGATCGATCGCGAGACGGCCGCCCATTCTTGCATCTGATTGGTTGAAAATTCCCACTCAAACTCCAATATCACACCAAACCCACTTATATCCCCTAAAATTCGATCGGTCGCGAGACGGCCACCCAAGGTCGCTTCTAATTGGCTGAATATTTTCACCCAAAAAACAATTCAATGTCACTCCAATTCCCAACATTCCGTTCTCACTTTTCACAGGTAACGCGCGCGCTCTCATGACCCATACATGAACTCTGACCTCCCAGAGTAATCGCTGTATGCGACCCCATTCTTTAGGCCTTCATCCAGCCCCGGTAAGTCGACTTATTTTTATTCTTTCCTCAATATATATCATTTTCCTTAATGCAGCAGGTAGCTCACTCACTTGCTTCGACGCACTTGTAGGCCAATTTATACTCTCTGGGCCTTCTCTTCATGTCGTACGTTCTGTTACGCCCTTATTGCATCGAAGCCCAACTAGTTTTCTTACATTCCATTCATTATCTTCTGTGTACCTTTGACTTCCATACTCCTTAAGAACCTAAGCTGGCATCTCTTCATAAGGCTATCATTGACACTCAGGTTTGTTTCCCCACGGCTTATTTTTTTCTTCGTAACATCTTGTGACTCTCCGTACAGGTTTTGCACCTGTTGGGCCTTTTCGGGTATCTCTTCGTACGATTGCCCTCGATGCACGGACTCCTTCATAATATGTTATAATAGATGTACATGTTCTACACCTTTAGTACCTTGGTAGGTTTCTCTTCGTATCATCTTGTTGTTGCCGTACCGGTTTCACAACTTTAGGACCTTGATAGGTTTCTCTTCGTAAGGTCTCATATTTTATGTGTTTCTTCGCGTTATCATCGATCGGTCATACAGGTTTTGCAACTTTGGGACTGTGGTGAAGTGGCTTGAGTCTATGCTTAAGTATATGCAAGTCCCTATAAGGAGTGCACGGTATTTTGGCCGGCCAGGAAGCAAGATTTCGGTATTGAAGCCAGTGCTGAAGTAACTAAGAAGTAAAAAGGTAAACAAGGCACTTGGAGTAGATATAGGACTTCTTAATATTTTAATTATAATCAAATTCCCCCCCTTTAGATGAGTCGTTTTTCCAACCATCCAAATCTTTCCAACCTACACAAAAACTAAGTCTAAGTACATCCCCAGGAAACCTTTAAGTGAACGCGTGTTAAGGCGTGATAAAGATCCTTTGCGATTACCTAAGTTAAGGGGCAGCCTGAGTGTTACCAGGAAGTGTCCAGTTTAGGTAATTTTGTATTGAGGTTCGGATGTAAGTACCAAGAATCTGGGAAGTATAAGCAAGAGAGGTGTATTCTATCGCTTCCTTGTGTTCTTTGAGTGGAAACCTCGAAAATTTAAGTTCCTTCACGACAACTGGTGCCGCGACCCGGGACTTCACGTCGACGTTATACAATTTTCACACACAAAATGGCTTTAGTGTCTACTGAGGGAGAGAAAGAGCTGGTCTTTACTTTACAGCACTCTCAGGATGACCCCAATAGAACATACACTTTCTCTGATGCCTGTGCAAGAATGGCACGGTATCAACGGCATGTATTGAAGTTACCTGTGGATTCACGCAGCTGGTTTTCATTATATGAGATTCGCAAGGCGGCAAACGCTTCCCCTAACTTTAACGTTAAGGAAGACCTTACTTCCTTTGGAGGGCTGAAAGAGTCGATTGAAGCTATAGAAACGCTGTTTCGAAATGTTGGCTATGAGTTTGTACGACGGGAAGAATTTGATGCTGTATGTGACTTCAATCTGGATCGTACCGCAGAAGATATTGGTATGATGGTATCACTATTATTAGCAGTGAACCAGTGGGAACCATCCTTGATGGTTTACTGGAACGAGGCTACTGACATCAGGCCAACTTACTACATTGTGGCAGACACCACTCACACCCCGGTGAAAGAGTCTAAACCACCGGACATGCAGAAGTTGTGTGATGACGATGAGTTGGAAGATGCTAAGGATTGGAAGCCAAAGCGTGGCCATCGAGTAAGGAAAAAGTTGGAATTTTCCTCGGATGAGGACGAGAACATACACCACCACGATCAGTGTTGCAACAGCAGGACCCAGTGGTGGCAAATTTAGTCCAAATGATGCAAGACAGACACTTAAGCTTGGAGGAGTTGACTAAAATTACAGCATCTCTATCAGCTAGTCGCACGCCTGATAATACGAGAGGGGCGACTAGTGCAGCATATCGAAGAGCGGCGGTTCCGGCAAAGGCATATCCCAACCCGCCGAAACCATCAAGACACAGCATGTCAAGTGGAAGACACAAATCGTGGGCATCATCAGGTCAGCCTGTCACAGCTATCATTCAGAATACAGAGATCAAGACATTTGACGGGAATAGACAAGACGCGGGGAGTGCAAGGGCATGGGTAACAATATTTTTCCATGTGGCAAACATCTCACGTTGGGATGACGATCAACGGCTAGGAATGTTTGTGGATAGTTTGACGAACACGGCGTCTTGGTGGTATGAACAATTGGCGGATACCGTGAAGTATGATTGGAATGCGGTGATAGATTTATTTCAACGGAAGTTTTGTGTGGACAAAGTGTCGCCTAGGGTCATGTATTCAAAATTGACCCAGAAGCAAGACGAGTTAGCGACCACTTACTATACCGGCTGAATGCCGCGGCGTTACGAGATGGAATGGATTTCAGGGATGTCTATAACGCCTCATTGTTGGAGGAGCACATCCAACAATTCTTTGACACCATTCATGATCGTGTCATACAAATGCAATACCAGCATATGACATTCAATAATATTGAGGAATTGGAAAGGGTGTTGACGAAGCATGAGGCACGCCTGACCAGGCCAGGGAAGGAAATGACTGCAAGCAAGATTGCCGAAGTGATATATGAGGATGCGCAACCCAGTGTACACGTAATGGGCGGAGAAGTACATACCATGCAGCGGTCACGCTCTAATTATGATGACAAAGGCGCGCGAACGAGTGCGCATAATAAAAATGACGGTGGCGTGGTATGTGAATATTGCAATCGAAGAGGACATGATAAAGACAAATGTTGGAAATTGCAAACGTGTGAGCATTTCAAAGCAGTCGGCCATGATGTGAAGTATTGCCGGAAGTTCATCGAAGAGATGGCCGAGATGCTGAGCAAGCTCAAGTCTGGAGAACTAACCCAGGATCAAGTGGCCGCACAGTTAAATTCCTAACCCCATAGTGCGTTGCGACCACTGTCGAGAGAAAAGGGGGGGGCATTGTCAAGCAATGCGAGAGCAACACCGCGTTCACCCTTAGGTGTAAAAGAAAACAAGAAAAATGATACATTTTGCATGGAAAGATCGCTCACTATGTACGAGGATCAAGAAAAGAAGAAATTACAAGAAACAACGAAGAAACCAGTTACATTTGAAGAAAAAGAAGAAGAGAAAAAGAATACGTCAGAGATTAAAGAAACAACAGATGTCTCGGCTTACGTCACGCTGGTGTATAAAAGAGAGGGAGAACGGGAAGGATGGCAACAATTGACCGAGACGACGCAGCCGGCAACTCAAGTATACGTCAGAGGGGCAATTGATGATTTGGAACTGCCGTAAATGTTGGATTCTGGTGCGAACATTTCAGTATTGCATACCAATGTGGCGAAGATGTTACATATAGCAGTCCGGATGTTTGATACCCCGACTAGTTTTTGTGGCGTAACGGAAAGCACCATTGGCGCAATTGGTTTGGCCATTGTCAAGGTTCGGATGGGCCCATCTGTTATTTTTAATTGTGAGATGTGGGTGGCCAACATTGATTCGCAAGCTTTAGCGATACTTGGAACAGATTTCCTGGTGAAGGCGGGAGTAATTCTAAATATGAAGGATCAGTGTTGTCAGATTCCAAATGAAAATACGCTACCGTTGATGACTCAGGAAGATTGAATCTCCAAGGAATATGTGCAAGTACATGAGCGAATTATGAGGAGTGCTGGTATGATAATTAATTGGACGAGTGTACATGCGGTACAGACGGTCGGAGATAACCCCCCCCCCGCTGTATATGTGATGGATGCTATAGACCCATTGAAGGTAGATCAGACCAAATTGGAAAGGGATTTTTACCTGCATGAAGGGGTGGAAATGTCGGCTGAAGCTATGGAAGAACAGTTGGCGCTTATACCTGAAGTGGAGCAGGGGCCGATAACGCCACCTGATATGGCAAACGCGGACATAGGAGAGCCAGGGATCACCACCAAGGAGCAAGAAGACCAGTTACGATCACTGTTATACGAGTTTGCCGATGGATTCATAAGCTCTGGTAATGCGCTACCGCCACCGGATAAGGGTGTGGTATGTGATGTAGATGTGGGAGACAATTCGCCTATAGCCCAGAAAGCACGCAAGGTACCAACCCACCTCCTACCAAAGTTGTACGAGTTAATACGAGGCTTGTTGCAAGCAGGCTTAATTAAGTACTCGGAATCAGCTTGGGCATCACCAATCGTGATCGTGTTAAAGGAAAATAAAAAAGACATACGATTGTGCATTGATTATCGAGCAGTGAACCAAAAGACGAGACTGATGGTGTATGCCATGCCTCTGATAGATGATTTGTTGGATAACGTTGAAGGGATTAAGTGGCTATGTTCAATGGATAACCCAAGTGGGTATTGGGCTATACCTATGACGAAAGGGCTCGGTTAATTACCGCTTTCATTTGTCCGCTAGGACACTTTGAATGGCTCCGAATGCCACAAGGGTTGAAGAACGCGCCGCAGATATATCAGCGTATAGTTTACAATGCCTTGTGGACAATGGTCCGACGCTCACAACAGATGGGGTTGATGTGCAAGATCGTGAACGATTATACCACCATGGATATCGATGATAATGCTACATATGTCCTAGAGACAGACGTACCCCTATCACAAGATGTGTTTCATAATGGCCAAGGGGTAGACACTGAGGAGCGACCTATCATTGGGAGGCTCTCATACATTGATGACATTATGTTTGGTGCAAATAGTTGGGATACGCTATGTTTAATGCTTAAGAGCCTTTTGGAGTCGTTCAAGTATTGGATAATCACCATAAGATTACCCAAGAGTACATTTGGGAAGCACAGTGTGGAGTTTCTGAGTCATCGCATTTCCTCAAAGGGAATTGAAGCGTCCCCACGCAATTTAGAAACAATTAGTAAGATGGCATTTCCACGGACACTAAAGGGGGTTCGGAGATTCACTGGCAGTCTGATATACTATCTAAGGTTTATCGACAATTTCGCAACGTTAGCGGCCTCACTGTATGAATTAACAGACCTGCAGTTAAGGGACGGTACTCAATTGGAACATGCTGAGAAGTCTTTTGCATTGTTGATGGCTCGACTTGTGCAGGCACCGTTGCTAAGACATATTGAGCGTGCAAAACCACTAAGTGTAATTTTATACACCAATACGTGGGCATATGGAGCTACAGTGTGTCAAGAGCACGATGGGATCTTTCATCCGGTAAGATATGTCAGTTAAGTGTTCAAGGATGCGGAGACCCGATATACAGGAGCTGAACAGGGGGTTCTGGCTTTGCTGAAGACATTACATGACGCTAGTCATATTTTATTTGGACAACATATAACAGTATACGCAAGGTACTCCACGATGCGATGGCTATTCACGTCTAAAAGTTTAACTGGAAGAGAAGTTCAATGGGCAGTAATGTTATCCCCATGGTCGTTAAAGATCATAAGAATGGACCATGAAGGTGTTGGTCTACCCGCATTGTTGGTCACTTCGATAGTGCCTATAGAAAAAATGAATGAAGTATTAGAAGATATCGCTCCACTAAAGACACTGAAGGATACGCCAATTATTAGACCAATACCAGGTTTGCGTCGCCAAAGTACTGGATATGTCTTGTCGTTTGATGGTGCAGTACGGATGAAAAATGATCCTAAAGGCACTTTTGGCATAATAATATGGGAGTTACCCACCTGGGAGGTGATAGCGGCTGAATATGGAATCCAGGAAAATCTCACGGTGAATGACAGTGAATATCATGGGCTAATCGGTGCATTACAACTTGCGCAAGTACACCATGTAAAACGGGCAATAGTGTGTGGGGATTCGAGATTAGTGATCGGACAAGTTAATGGAGATTTACGTTGTAACCATGCTTCGTTATTGGTCTGGCTAAACAGAGTGCACTTGCTGGTTGAGACTTTGAGGCGATAAGTTTAGTGCATGTAGCACGCAAGTATAATCAAGCAGCCGATTTTCTTACACAGTGCGCTATGAAAGAACAGCGATCAGGGAAGATTACAAGTGATCAACAAATGAAGGATCTGAAAATGTTGAATCGATTGCCAGAGTTGTTATATGCTAATGCAGATGGTCCTCCAGAAAGGGATAAGAGTGAGGACCCCCCGGAGGCGACTGATAAATCGTTCGAAGACTCCAGAAGTAATCCAAGTAATGAGGCACAAGTGGATACCACTGAAGTCAATGTTTGGGAAGATGGTGGATATCAGTCACCACAAGTATTTGTGATCACGCGAAGTATGCGTAAACCGAAGAAAGGACATCGTCATCATCAAGGAAGTGAGACCGTGGAACAAGGGGCGGACATAGAAGATGAGAATCACCCTGTAGAGGACAGTACCGTTGGAGCGAAACAAGGTCCAGAAGGCGCAGAAGAGGACCCTTATGAAACGGCGCCAACCATTAGACTTTAGCGAATGGCATCGGCTCAGAATGATGATGATTGGTGTGGGAAGGTTATAGCGTACCTGAAAGGGTAAGATAAAAAGCTAAATTCCGCTGGCGAATGGAAGAGAGTAGCGCGAAACGCGACGATGTATGAACTGGACAGTAGGAATATTCTTTATTACATCGCTTACGCAAGAAGTGGGACTGGAGATCAAGTGTGGCGATTGGTAGTACCAACAGTATTACAAGAAGATGTGTTACATGCCTACCATGTGGATATTGGTAGTGGGGCACATCAAGGGGTTGGAAAAGTCTACGCACGACTGAAGTCCAAGTATTATTGGAGGGGTATGTATGCCCATATTGAGAATTATGTTGCAGCGTGTGAAGATTGTGCCACTGCGAAAATGAAGCCAAGCTATCAGGGGCGTACTAGCGGCAACATTGTGTCGTCAAGACCTTTTCAGATTTTGGCTATGGATTTTGCATTACCGCTGCCACAGACCACTATGGGTCATGAAGAACTATTGTGCTTTATCTGTTTGTTTTCCGGGTATGTGATCTTAATTCCAATGAGCATCACCACTGTGCAAGATGTAGCAAAAGCGTATATGGTGGGATTTTATAAGAGATTTGGAGACCAAGAGATGTTGAGTCATGATAGAGACCCAAGATTCATGAGATCGGTTTTCAGAAGATTCAATCGAATGCTAAAACAAAAGCAGAGACCTACATTGGCATATCGGCCACAGACCAACGGTAAACAGGATAGATCGGTGCAGACAGTGATCAAGGCAATAAAGTGCTATATAACGGATCCAGAACAAAGAGATTGGGATGAATATGTAGCGCCATTGGAGTTTGCGTTAAACACTTCGGTGGATCTACAACATCATCAAACTCCGTTATACTTGGTACATGGATGGGAACCTCGAACTACGATGGAGGCGATGGTACCACCGAAAGATCAGTCTGTCATGGAAAAGGATTCACTAGATTGGAGATTAGCCGTGAATAAAAGGCACATGGAAGCTCAATCGCAGGCAGCCATCATTCGAGAGCAAGTCGGTAAAGAAAGAGCCCAACGTCATAACGAGAGAGTTAAATCGAAATTATGTTCAACTACAAAAACCGCTTACCGCCCTGGAGAGTTAGTCTGGCTGTATCATAATTTGGTCAATCCAGGGTTAGTAATAAAGTTGGCTCACTTATGGCATGGTCCATATGTGGTGGAAGAACGGGTGAACGATATGGTGTATCGGTTGGTGATACCGACAACTGAGAGTTGGATATTCCCACTAGTGCATATTGATAGGCTGAAGCCCTACATCAACAAAATGAGAAGGTCCCGTGAAAAGATTCACACTAAGTGTAACAGGACTGATCCTGTTACAGGCTTACACTGTGTTGTGCGAGGAAGCGCGCAATACGGGAGTGGTAGGATTAGTTGATGACAACTAATCCTATATTAAAAGCAAATAGAATATTCGCTTAAGCTTGAGAACGCAAAATTAAGAGTGTTTATTAAATGGGTGCTTGGCGGCTAACAGTATAGTAATTATCTAACAAAATATAATAATATCAAGTATTAAACTAAATGTACTATTAGTTAACCTGCATGATTCGGTATTTATACCAAATCGACTTTTCCTTCGTAGATTACAATAACTTATAATCTATTATTTGAATTTCAGACAACGCGTCTGAAATTCAGCTGTGATATTCTAACTTGAATATCAATTATGTAATGGCACCCCATTACATCACCCCCCACTTAAGGTGGTTGGCCAATAATAATTCTTATTTTGGCCAATCATGGGTGGCACTTGTTGGTCGGAATTTCTCATTCACCAACTGATTCACCATCGACTCGATGGTCGAAGCACGCGGCGGCGCTCTAAAGAGCGCAGCTGAAAACATCGAAGGAGCTTCTTCCTCCGCCTCAGCACTAGGTGCTGAGGTGTTGAGTGACAACAGTGACGCTGCACTAGCAGCGTCAACTACGCAAAGGTAGGAAGACGTACCGTCTTCGAAACAAGGTGCTGCTAATGCGGTATCTGGCAAGAAACAGGGAGATGTTGCTAATGCAACATCTCGCACGATGACAACCCCCGAATGGTGTATTGCCAGGAAGGGTTCTTCCATGTTCGGAGACAGTTCTGACTCCGAAAAAAGTGATTGGGGCACAGCTGTCCCCTAGAAAGGATCTAGCGAGTCGAAACTCGCTAGGTGCTCATCGCCTAACAGCGATGATGACTCTGGTGTCGCTGTCAGCTATGACAGCGATAATGATTATCACAGGTGGTTGCGGGAACGCAGATCCCCACCTGTACCAAGTACTTCTCCACGTCGGGGTGATTTAACCCCGGCGCGGGGTGTTGAAGCAGGCGGTGTTACTCCTGCTAAAAGATCTCGAACAGAATCGGCGCCTGCCGCTTCTGAAGCGTATCATCGTACGGAACCACATGTTCCGTACAAAGTGGGGTTTTGGACCCCTGGATGGGCTATTGCCTCCAACAGTGGTGGTCACCGTAAGCGGGACTGCCAATATGCGTTGTTCGATATCAACGTGCTGGATGACTGCGAAGATATCCAGTCACGTCGATTCGAACGAAGTACAGACGATAGGCGTCTGTACTTTATTGACCTCTTTTTCCAGGTTCTATATTATTCAAGCCGTAAAGGGTCAAGGAGGAACAGGGACGATAAAGACGCCCTGACTCAGAGTTGGAACGCTTTTGTTGACAACTACAACAAAAGCCCAGATGATTACGTGAATAAAGTTCACGTAATGCGCGAGCGCTTTTTAAAGCAATCGCGAACAGGCAAAATGGAATTCATCCATTTTGCTTGCATCAAAGAAGGGTTGAACTGTGGTGTCCCTTCTCAACTCGTTTTCCCGCGGTGTCCGCAGGGCGCTCCTCGTCTGTCAGAGGAGGAGTTGTGGGGGTACGGTGGTTTTTCCGTACCCGCCGAAATTCAGGGCTTAATCGATGCCCTAAATGCATCAAAACCTAGTGTTGATGCTACTTTGCATTATGAGTTTGAGACTCCTTCTCAAACTCAGTTAAAAGGTCTGGGTCGTCGGCCCTCAGAACCTCAATCGGCTCCCAAGAGTCGAACTCTTGGGGGAAGCCCAGCCAGCGTACCAAGTACTCGGTACGCTGCCCCTTATTGTCTGCAGCCATTGCTGCAGACACATATTCATCATATGCAGCTTCAGTTTCATTTGAAGCTGCTTCCGCTTCTACTGTACTTTCAGTAGAAGGGCCATCGTTTTGTTCACAAGTTGCAGTTGCAACTTGCGCATTGACTTGCTCAAAATTTGAGCGGGTCCCTCCCCAACTTAGATTTGGCGTACCGCCAAGTAAATCTGGGGTTCGTGGATGCTTAAGGCATTCACGTAGAACGGTGTATGCTTAGTTGCAGCATGCACCGAATTGTTAATCGCGAATTCAGTGAGTGGCAGATAGTCACTCCACTGTTCAAAGGCATGTGCGTATGCTCGCAACATGTCTCCGAGAACGAGGTTAACCCGTTTCGTCTGCCCATCCGTTTCCGGATGGTCCGCAGTTGACATCTTCAACTTGGTTCCCAACAATGAGAACGTTTCTTGCCAGAAACGTCCTGTAAATCTCGGATCTCGATCCGAGACAATGTCTTCCGGCATTCCGTGCAAACGGAATACCGTATCAACGAATATCCGCGCTTTTTGAGCGGCGGTTACGTTCGCTGATACTGCAGTAAGATGTACCATCTTACTGAAACGGTCTACAAAGACCACTATTCCGGTCTTCCGACTATTGTCGGGTGGAAGACCGAATACGAAGTCCATTTAAAAGGACTTCCAACACTCTGTCGGAACCGGCAGAGATTGCAGCGGAGCCTGTGCAGACTGCGCAGGCTTAACGCGCTGGCAAATCTCGCAAGCGCGTACGTATTTCCGTACCCACTTGTACTGGTTTCGCCAGTAAAAGTCACGTGAGAGAGAAGCGTATGTCTTCTCTCGACCTTGATGCCCCGAAATAGGTGCATCATGATACTCAAACATAATTTGATGTTTGAGATCATCGTCGTTTGGAACGACGATGCGAATTTCATCTTTTTTGTCTGTGCTGTAAAGCAACAGACCATCGTGCAGTCGATATCGATGCACGCAAGCGCGGAGGAACTCTGGGAAATCGTCGCGCTTCTCACTTGATTGATTACTTAAGTAATCAATCAACAGACGTGTCTCCTCGTCTGTTTTGTACGCCTCGCGTACTTGTAGTATAATTGACGACGACAAAGCAGTGCAACGGATCGCGTTTGCACTTGCACCTTCGGTTACGGACGGTTTCGTCTCGTAATCGGGCCTTCGTGAAAGCGCATCCGCTATCACGTTCAATTTTCCGGGTTTGTATTCAACCTTAAAGTTGTACTCAGCAAAGAATGACAGCCATCGAGCCATTCTTTGAGAAATGTGTAGTGAATTCACGGCCGTGCGTAGCGACGCATGGTCCGTGTAAACCACAAATGGTCTATCTCCCAATAGATAGATCCAAAATTTGGCCAGTGCATACTTCATGGCAAGGAGTTCCTTGTCATGAACTGGATAGTTGTGCTCGTCTGGGCGCAACTGACGCGATTGATAGCAGATTACGCGATCACGCATCAAAGCACATCCGATAGCGAAATCGCTCGCGTCGCAAACGACGTGGAACGGACGCTCGTTATCGGCTATAGCCAAGACAGGCGCTTCAGTCAAGCTTTTCTTGATTGCATCAAAAGCATCTTGGCATTGGGTATCCCAATGCCATTCGACATCTTTCTTAAGTAATTGAGAAAGAGGTCGTATTAACCCAGCATAGTTGCACGAATACTTGTGCAAATATGTTGCCAACCCAAGGAACTTTCGATGTTCCTTAACGTTGTTTGGCGTAGGCCATTCAACGATCACCCTGATCTTTCTGGATCAGAGCGCACCCCGTGCTTGCCCACAAAACATCCAAGAACGGGTATCTCAGGTGCACCAAAGGTGCACTTCTTTAGATTTGCATAGAGCTTATGCTTACGCATAAGCTCTAACACTCGACGTAGATGTTCCCTATGGACATCTACATCGCTTTTATCGTGTTCACCCTTACTATGGATGAACACTTCATCGAAATAACTCGGTGCGAATTCTCGCACCGGGCGTAATAGATGCGTTACGCATCTGTTAAACGTAACATGGGCATTTCGAATCCCCTGCGGCATAACAAGCCACTCCCAAAGCATGCCGCTTGGGGTGCTTACCGCCGTGAGAGGGATATCCTTCTCACGCATTAGGATTTTATAAAATCCATCTCTTAGATCGAGAGCACTAAGGATGGACCTCCCGCACATGCCATCAATGATGACATCTTTTCGCGGTATCGGCGTCTGCGCCGGTACCGTCCCTTAGTTCAGCTTGTTGTAAGCGTGAACGATTCTCCACCCACCTGTGGACTTTTTCACAAAAAAGGTGGGGGTAGAGTGCGGTGAGGTAGACTCCCGCACATGGCTTGCTTTACGACGAGCTTCGAAAAACTCGTCAATCGTTTTTACTTGATCACGCGGCAACGGCCATTGCCGCGTGACACAATACTTCGTGCCTGGCACGAGGTCAATTTCATGACGAGTTCCCTTATCCTTAGGGAGCTCGCTAGGTACTTCTTCTGGGAATACGTCAGCGTATTGCCGAAGTACCTCATAAAATGGGGAGTTCGCTCTAAGCGACTCCCATCTCTGCGCTTCAAAGCGCTGAAATTTGGTTTGATCATTGGGAACCTCTTTCTCAATGTTTTCCACTTGTAATGTGTATATTCGTTCACGAATATACACTACATCATCTGTTGCAACGACGATACAGATCTTTTCGATCTGATCATCGTGTAAGTTCTTCATAAACTTCTTCCAGCTTATAGCTGGAAGAGCCATCACCTCCGAACCTTCTTTCGGAGGGTGTTCCATCAACAGAGACTGGGTAGCTAATCCGGTCTCCGTTTGCGTCAATAGTTGATCGTCTCGACGGAACTGTCCATGCAATCAGACGCACTCGTCTGATTGACTGCTACACGGTGATTATGATTCACCGTGTGCGAATACTCATCATCATGATGGCCACTGCCTACCATGGAATTTTATTGGCGATCAGATGTGCTCGTCTGATCGGCCGCCTGTTCTGATACACGGTGGTCTTTATCACCCGTGTGCATGGCTAACGCAACGTGGTGGGCACTGGCCACCACGGAGTTTTGCTCACGATTGCACTCGATCGTGAGTTCACTCTCATCAACACGGAATTCATTCGTCGTGTTGGAACCTTCGGTCGCACAGTGGGTGTTTCCAACTGTGGATACATTTTCATTCTCAAGGTGGGTGTTTCCCACCCTGGATATCACTTCATTCTCACGGTGGTCTTTATCACCCGTGGAATGTTTCTCTCCAACACGCAACGACTCTTCTGTTGCGTGTGGTAGTCCCTCTGGACTCTCACCAGCGGAAGTACCTTCCGCTGATCGTGTCGGAACAGACCTGGTGGTGCCATCGCTATCCACCAGACTGTCCGACGCTGCGGTTGTATCTTCTGATACAGCCGGATTACACACAGGGTGATCAGATCCTGTGGGTCCGCCGCAGTCGATCGATAGGTTAACCCAGTCTATAGAAGGTTTAAACTTGGACATCCATGGGATTCCAAGTATCACATCGAACTTGTCATCTAAATCGAGGGCGATGAATTCATCCTCGAATGACAGTTCACTCAACTCGAATCGTGTTTTAATCACACGCTTTGGAATAGTCACGGTTGCACCTGTTGCTAACCGGACTGACAACATACTTCGTGGGGTTTCTACCTCCACGAAGCTCAACAGCGTTAGACTCTGAGTTCTAACGAAATTTTTTGACGCTCCTGTGTCAAACAAAGCTTGCATGGGGACATCGCTCCCGTGCGGCTTAACCTCCAGGGTGATAAGATGCTTATCATCACCCTGCACCTTTTGACAGGACATAGTCCCGTCTGGGGCTATTACCCTCACATGCCCTATGTCGGAATGTGGGATAACATTCCCAGTAGGGCGCCCCGCCCCTACTGGTGATTTACGTTTTTTGCACCAACAGGGTGATGTCCCTGTTGGTGTCTCCGTGCAGCGGACGGTTCCGTCCGCTGACTGCGTGTCACCGGGCGCGGTGCCATACACACATGAGCAAAATGCCCCACTTTAGCGCATCGATTGCAGCGAATGTTCTTCTTAAATTTCGGTTGCTTCGAGTTAGAAGCAACCGTAACCGATAGGTCCATCGGCTCTGGACCTCCACCGCCCATGCTCTGGCGCGGGTGGCTGTTTATTGAGACGAAGTGTGAACTTCGTCTGCCCGACTGCTGATTGTTGACATGCTGTTGCGGCATGTCAAAAGCGAAGGGCTGTTGAGCCCTTCGGCTGTACCCAGCATGCGATGACGCGTATCGCATGCTGAACTATTCACGGATGCTCATATCAATGGCATCCCTTAGAGTCTTTGGCGGGTGCCGGTAAAGACTCTGTTTGGAGGGACCATCATTGAGTCCCTTCATGAAGCCAGTGACCTGCATAGCAGGGGTCACCGGCTCATACACAATATTTGACAGCAAATATTGCGTCTTCTGAGCGTAAGCTTGAAGGTCAAGCTTACCTTGCCGGAGTTCCATGAACTCCAGCCGACTACTTAGCTCCATTTCTGAAGCTTCAAAGTTGAGATTTAGCTCAGCTTTTAATTCCTGATAAGTAAGGAACGCAGAGTCATCAGTGGCTCTGCGACTCATCGCCCATGCCCTGGATCTGCCGCCCAGACATGTTGTGGCGAAGTACGCCTGTTGACGTTCGTCAACAATATTTTGGGCAGAGATGACATCTTCCACCTCTGCGAACCATCTACGAAAGGGATCGCCCCCTTCGCCGTTAAGGGCGGTACTCGCGCCTTTACCACTTCAACGCTATGCGTTGCAGGTGCCGGCCGCTCTGCCTCTTGCGCGGGCCGTGATGGTGTTTCGAGGTGGTTTCACCTAAAGCGATGCACCACCTCCATCGCTTCCTCCGGGGTCTTATCCAGGAGGAAAGTAAGGATGTCGGTCCCCATGGACCGAACCATTTCTACCGTCGCGTCTTTATTACGCGACGTGAAGTGAGGTAAGTGTTCCATCACCACTTCCAGCGTTCTCTTTCGCTCGGCAGGAGTCATGTTCCGCGACATGATGCCGAGCGGCTCTTAATCTTCTCTCCGCTAGTTAACTAGCGGAACGGAACTGTGGTCGTTAGGAAGGACCGCAAAGTGCTATCAGGTGTATCAGGACTGATCCTGTTACAGGCTTACACTGTGTTGTGCGAGGAAGCGCGCAATACGGGAGGGGTAGGATTAGTTGATGACAACTAATCATATATTAAAATCAAATAGAATATTCGCTTAAGCTTGAGAACGCAAAATTAAGAGTGTTTATTAAATGGGTGGTTAGCGGATAACAGTATAGTAATTACCTAACTAATATAATAATATCAAGTATTAAACTAACTGTACTATTAGTTAACCTGCATGATTCGGTATTTATACCGAATCGACTTTTCTTTCGTAGATTATAATAACTTATAATCTATTATTTGAATTTCAGACAACGCGTCTGAAATTCAACTGTGATATTCTAACTTGAATATCAATTATGTAATGGCACCCCATTACACTAAGGATGCATTGGAGTTAGATGAAGCATTACTTCCGGAAGATTCCTCGTATGAACATGGAAGAGACGATGAATGGGAAGTGGAGCGCATAGTAGATTGTCGAGTGAAACAGAGGACAAGAAACGGGGGTCGGATGAAAGAGTACTTTATCAAGTGGAAGGATGCCGATGAGATGACGTGGGAGTCTGAAGACAATCTGTTGTGTACCATACTATTGTATGAGTTTGATGCGCAGCGAGCTTGGGAGAATCGGCATTACGAATCCCGGAGGGCAGAAGAGGACATCACTGAAGGGGAAGTGTAGAAGCCTCAACAGAGGAGAAGAGCGAAGAAGAAATACGACGAAAAGAACAAAAAGGAGATAACAAGAAATCGAAAGAGACAAGAAAAAGAAGCCCCAGAAGATGTAGCGCATCCCTATCACGGACCCATGTTGGTTGTGATTAGTAGAATGCGGACTCGAGTTGGTTGCATTAGGGAAAATCTGAAGAGACAAACAAAAAAATATAAAAGAAAAAAAAAGACGCATGTTCGAACAAAATTGGAAGATGTTGGAATTTGTGGGTAAATTACGTGACTAGCTATGTTGAATGGAGCTATATAGCTAAATAATGCAAATGATATAGAAATTGAGGCCATAGGGGCTCAATGACTCGATGATGTGGTGTGGAGATGATACGAAGAGATACCTTTTACGGTCCAAAAGGTGAAAAACATGTACATATAACATCAAACACGACAATGTAATGAGAAATCAGCGCAAGATCGTACGAAGAGATACCTCACGGGGTCCTAATGGTGCAAAACCTGTACGGCAGCAACAAGATGATACGAAGAGATACCTATCACGGTCCAAAAGGTGAAAAACCTGTACATCTAACGTAAAACACGACAAAGTAATGACAAACCAACGCAAGATCGTACGAAGAGATACCTCACGAGGTCCTAAGGGTGCAAAACCTGTACGGCATCAACAAGATGATACGAAGAGATACCTATCACGGTCCAAAAGGTGAAAAACCTGTACATCTAACACAACATGATATGATAACACATGTTCGTAGACGAATCCCGTACGAAGAGATACCCAATGAGGTCGAACATGGTCAAAACCTGTACGGAGAGGCACAACGTGTGAAGAAAAAACAAGTGAGCCACAGGGGCGGTAAACCTTAGTGTCGATGGCGGCTATGCGAAGAGACACCTAGCTGGGATGTCAGCGGTGTGAAACCTGCATAGCAACCTCAAAAGACACAGAATAGAAACAAAACAACGACTGAGCTCAAACAGTAACAGCAGAGCCTAAGTATGATGGGGGTAGGAAGCGAATGTATAAACTTGCCCTCAGAAGTGTAACGAAGCGAGTTAACTACCTGTTAAATTGAGAAAGGTGATACATAACAAGGGAAGAAGAAAAGGTTAAAATGCTAGGGGTGGAGGGACACTCACCGTCTGGAGCCATACATGACAAGCTGTTAGATACAAGAGTACACGTTTGGAGGTTTGAGGACGCGCGTAGCATCTGTGGAGGCTGAGCATGGCATACCTGGTTTTGAATGAAATGATAACGGGACTTTCAAGTGTTTTTTTTGCCAATCACGTGATAGTTGATTGTTCACGACAGTCCTGGATAAGTACGCGGATGGCCGTCCACGACAGTCCTGGATAAGTATGTAGATGACCGTCCACGACAGGCCTGGATAAGTACGCAGCCCTGGATAAGTGTGTGGATGACCGTTCACGACAGTACTGGACAAGTACGCAGATGACCATTCACGATAGTTCTGAATGAGTACGCAGGCATAGATAAGTACGTGGATGACCGTTCACGATAGTTCTGAATGAGTACGCAGGCATAGAAAAGTACGTGGATGACCGTTCACTACATTCCTGGATAAGTACGCGGATGGCCGTACACGACAGTATTGAATAAGTACGCAGATGACCGTTCAAGACAGTTCTGGATGAGTACGCAGTCATAAATAAGTACGTAGATGACCGTTCACGACAGTTCTGGATGAGTACGCAGATGACCGTTCACGACAGGCCGAGATAAGTACACAGGTATACGTCTGTACACAAGGGGATGTTTGGACCGTTCACGACATGACCGTTCATGACATGACTGTTCACGACAGTTAAGTATACAAAATGTGATTTTCACGACATGGCCGTTCACGACAGTAAATCTCAGGGTGTGATTGGTCCAAACGGTGGGTATTATGAACGAATCACAGTTTTTCGAATCGATAAAGTGCCGAGGATTGCCTTACGACGGGAGCGTTCGCGACAGCCAACGTCCCGGATTTGATCAAGGAGACGCATAATAGAAGTCTATACTATACCAGTATTGGTTAACTCAGTGGCGCCCTAGTCTCAAAGAAGTTACCTTTTGAATAGCCATCAAGCGAGCGAATTGGAACGAAATAAGATGGATAACGTGGACACTATACAAACATTGTTGGCCTGAGAACGTCAGGAGAATCAGCCAGCGGAATAGAACGCAGCGAGGACGGTGCCAACATCTCAAGGGGCGCCCCTCGCAGTACATCCGAACCGCAACCTATGACTAAGAGAAAGTAGTCCCATACATGCCTTCCTAGATGGACCAAGAAGGAGAAGGATGAGTTGGTACGTATACAATGCGAGAGTGAGGATCGGACCAAACCAGTTTCCGAGATAAGCGACTTACACAACCAACGGTGTCAATTAAATGGATTGGCCAAGAGAACCGAAGCTAGTGTCTAGATTATGCGAAGGCGATTGGGATCCAAACGGAAACGAGATAATGAGTGGACTGAAGAAGAAGTGAAGTGGTTGACAAGTCTAGTGGAACAAAAGGCCAAGATCACTCACATAGTGGAACGGTATCCGGTACAATTCCCACAAGCTAAGAAAATACGCACCAAAACATCTGTACAAAAAATATACAGGCCTTGCACCAGGAGAATATAGAAAAATCCCGAGTACTATCAGATGGAAATGATAGCCAAGGTGAATCGAGAAAAGGTGGAAAGAGATGGAACCCACAAGAGGATCTCATATTGGAAGAGGCAATCGAACGTGGGGAAGTGGACGTGAATTTAGTCGCTAAGAAGTTACGTGATGCGTTAAACACGGGCAGATCCAAGTCTACGCCGAGGTCGCATGAAGGTTTCAGACAAAGACTCCGTCGTCTTATATTTAGAACACAGAACGCCGAGCACTCCTTTATAAGTCCATACCCTCAGTTGGAACAGGAAATTTATGTGAACGTCGAGGAAGAGCAAATTATTATAGATTTTGCGATACTAGGGAGCCCAAGTTCATGATCCGGAGTGGAAGGGGAGTCGGAAAGTGTGACAAATGTTGTGGTGACTAAACTTGAACTACAGAGAATGTCGGCTGAAGATGTCAATGTGTCCAAATATGTGGAGCTTGAAGGTACAGTGGAAGAAGCAAAAAATACAAACTCCGGTGAAACCTTCGAACGGCAGAAAACAGTGAATGAAAGACCATTGGATCCAGCACTAAGTGAGGGACTATTTGACAGCACCCTAAAGGGTGATGGAAAATCAAGACTAGACATCTCCACAGCCATAGATTTAACAGAATCCGCGGAAGATTCAAATTCGAGTCTCCATGAAGATAGTGAAGAAGATCCAATAACCAACGAAGAGGAGCTGCTGTGTAGACAAGATTTCAGTGGGACCGAAGAGGGAAATAAGTGCGTCTCGGAAGATTTAGACCTGCCTACAAGCACGGTGCATACCCATGAGGAGATGTGTGGGGAAGGCTTGAACAACCGTAATCGCACATCATCAGGAGTGGAAGATGAGTCAGAGAATGATACAGATGTTGTGCTGACGCAACGTGAACTGCAAATAATGTCGGCTGAGGATGTTAATATGTGCAAAGATGTGGAGCTTGAAGGTACAGTGCAATAAGTAAAAAATACAAACTCCAGTGAAATCTTCAAACAGCGGAAAACGGTGAACGAAAGAGCATTGGATCCAACACTCAGCGAAGGTCTATTTGACAGCACCCTAAGTGATGACGGAGAATCAAGACGAGACAATTACATAGCCATATACTTAACAGAATCCACGGAAGATCCAATTTCGAGTCTTCAAGAAGGTAATGGAGAAGAGCCAACAACCAAAGAAGATGAGCTGCCGTGTAGACAAGATTTCAGTGTGCCAGAAGAGGAACATAAGTGCGTCTCGGAATATGTAGACCTCCCTACAAATACAATGCAGAACTATGATGGAATGTGTGGGGAAGTTTTGAACAATCTTACTCCGATGACTGATACGAATGCAGAGACGCTCAAGACGGTTGTACAGAGGAAAGAGGAATATCGAAGCTATACGTTTAAGGAAGGTCTTCTCACAGGATAGTGGCGAGAGTTAGCGTGGCATAGTATATGTAAACCCGACTCAACGGCAAGGCGAGTGATAACGCGTATGTCAGATATTGAAAGGAATTGGTGTCAGGATGTGGAAAAAGCACTATCAACCCAGGAGCTATCATTAATGAAAGCCAATCGTTGGACTTAAACAGATAAATTGGTATACGGCGACAAATCAAATCGATCACCCCGGAGGATGCAAGGAGTGTATTGTTTGCTGTCACGCTATTGATAGGAGGTTCAGAGTCTCTAGTAGTTTTTTGCGTGAATGTTGGGGTGGTGGTTACTTGCAGGGATGACCTGTGCAGTCTAAAGTATGATGTGACCATACCACAATTTCACTACCAAGGAAGCTGTAGACATTGGATATACGCAAAGTATCGGGAGGTGTATGTCGATGATTTTGTGTCAGTAAATGATTACCTCCTTACCATGTGCCTAGTGACACATCTGGATGCATTTTAGGCCACTAACCCTGATCAATATGGATGGACAACGGATACGGTTGAGTCAACCATTAAGATTCATGTGTTATCATATGATTTGGGGCAGTGTTTAGCCAAACGATGGAACACTTACAACAATGATGGTGGTACAACTCATTTCATGCCATTTATGAGAGGGGTAATATACCTGCAAGTAGCCGGAAATGATATGACGGAATATGTAAATACAAGTACACAAGATTTACAAAGATGGGATTATGGACAACTATGTGTTCCACGAGGTAAAAACTGGAACTTTAGGATGGGAGATAAACTGTTCGGTAGGATTCAGACATGTCATTCTAACCACTGCCATGGGAGGACGCATCCATGAGAACACACATAAGTTACGATGGTTACCCAAAGCCAACATTAGGAACTACGTCAGAAGGTTCGGAGTGGTAGATAGGCTGACTAGATATTCACCACCGGAGATATTGAATCTGATGATTAAAAGAGAAACCGTTCAGTCTCTGAGAAATTCATCGGTAATGGCCGAAGCGGAACGAACAGAGTTATATAAAACATTTCAGCGCAGCTTGGATAGAGATCAAATGAAAGTGATACGTGCAGCAATAGAGACGAAAAGGATTGGGTTGGCTCGTGGTCCATATGGATGTGGGAAGACTTCTACTATTACGGCTGTTGTACTATCCCTACTAGCAGTTTTTCCCCTATATCGGATTGCCATCGTGTCCGAAGCCAATGCAGCTATTGATGAAGATATGAAAAGGTTGATGGACTCAAATCAGTTAAATGATCATGATATCGTTCGGTTGGGAGAAATAAAGGTTACAATGTTAGCGTCAGATGCTGAAAATTATTGCCGGAGGTTTCTCTCGGAGATACTACGACGCGAGCGGCAAGCATTGGAAGGGTGTGTGAATCGGAAGGAAATATCTCCCAGATTGAAGTTAAAAGAGAGAGACGTGTTAGATGGAGCACGTGTGATTGTTGCCACTTTGGCTCAATTGGAACGACCAGATTACTCGAATGTGTGTTATGACGTAATTACCAATGATTAAGGGGCGCAAACAGCCGAAGTGGCATTACTGCAAGCCATTAGGCCTTGGGTACAAGTGGTTATATCGGTGGGAGATCCGTACCAACTTTTTGCGTACTCCCCTATGGATGAAAGAATGAAACAGCGATTCCGTAATGATGCACGTCGTCACAAGATTACGTGGGGGTTGATACATTCCATGGAACATTGCCGAGCGATGAGAAAAATATCACCTGCATTCCCTGTAGTTACTATGACGGCAGAATTTAGGAGCCACCCTATGATCACGAGACTGTTACAAACGTTATATCCCTATACTATTCTAGATCGAGCCTATAGGTCACCAGATTATTTGGTATCAATACATCTGAAGAATATGGAAACCTTTGATTGGGCTCAGCCAGATGATCGCTACCCTTCTAGGGTAGGGAAAATTTTGGGGAAACAACGTGTCGTGTGGATTAGTTCTCAAGAAGGGGTTGAGGAACATGAGCACACAGAGTACAAGCACATAAATGTCATTAATTGGCAGTAGTGGTGCAGTTAGTGGATAAGATACGGTAGGTTTTGCAGGTGGAGTCACGACGTTTGGGTACGGTTATACAAAAGTCAGTTTTGATTACTTCGCCATATCAAGACCAAGTATCGGCTATGAGGAGAGAGTTACGGTATTTGAATGGAGTGTATGAAGACCATTTGGATATCGAAGTGGCTACTACTGATTCCAGTCAAGGCGGAGAAGCAGAAATTACTATTGTTACGATGGTGCGTTCGCATACTATAGGATTTATGGCAGGGAACCCCTCAAGATCGTTAGTATCCCTCAGCAGATCACGTGATTATCTATTCATTGTGGCTGCGCGATATATGTTCGAGCAGGATATAGATTGGGATCGGATGATGGAAGTGTGCAAGAGATATGATACTCCCTGTTTGTCTCTACTATGGCGGACAGTGAAGCACGTCAATATTTGAAGTGGAATTAGCGAGAATTTGATGTTGATATGATACATAAATGAATTGCTTGCTTTTGCTCGCATACGCTGAAGCAGCGCAAGGGGCGGTTGTGGTGAAGTGGCTGGAGTATATGCTTAAGTATATGCAAGTCCCTATAAGGAGTGCACGGTATTTTGGCCGGCCAGGAAGCAAGATTTCGGTATTGAAGCCAGTACTAAAGTAACTAAGAAGTAACAAGGTGAACAAGGCACTTGAAGTAGATATAGGACTTCTTAATATTTTAATTATAATCAAATTCCCCCCCTTTAGATGATTCGTTTTTCCAACCATCCAAATCTTTCCAACCTACACAAAAACTAAGTCTAACTACATCCCGAGGAAACTTTTAAGTGAAAGCGTGTTAAGGCGTGATAAAGATCCTTTTCGATTACCTAAGCTAAGGGGCAGCCTGAGTGTTACCAGGAAGTGTCCATTTTCAGTGATTTTGTATTAAGGTTCGGACGTAAGTACCAAGAACCTGGGAAGTATAAGCAATAGAGGTGTATTCTATCGCTTCCTTGTGTTTTTTTTAGTGAAAACCTCGAAAATTTAAGTTCCTTCACGGCAGGACCTTAGGGTTATCTCTTCGTACACACTTCCTTAATACACGAGCTTTACACCTCATTACTATTTCATGGAGCACTCACGGGCTCACTCTTCATAACACCATCGTCACAATTAAACATGTTGTGCCAAGAAAGATTAATTGGTGACGTGCTTAATCCACATGTTCAAACAAATTTCCAGTTCTCGTTTAAACATGTATCTTTGTATTTTGTTTGCTTTTGTTATGACACATAATGCAACCAACTCGGGTCTTCATTCTACTCATCACAACCAACATGGGCCGTGATAAAGATGTACTACATCTTCAGGGGTCTTGTCTTAGTTGTTCTTTCTTTTTCTTATTATTTTCTTGAATGCCTTGATATTTTTTTCTTTTTCTGTTCCTTTATCTTGTGAGGCTTCTGCATCTAATCCGCTGTTGTATCCTCTTCTGCCGTTTGAGCTTCATGGTGACGATTCTCTCAATATCGCTGCGCGTCAAATTCGTATAGTAAAACGGTACATGAGAGATTATCCTCTGGTTCCCAAGTCATCTCATCGGTATCTTTCCACTTGACATAATATTCTTTTGTCCGACGTCCGTTCCTTGTCGCTGTTTGATTCGACAGTCCACAATACGTTCAACTTCCCACTCATCATCTCGACCAGGTTCATACCACGAATATTCTGGAAGAAGCGCTTCATCCAAATCCAGAGTGTCCTCGATCTGAAGCCTCTCCCGAGGCCGTATCATCTTATTTATATATGGCTTCAAACTGGCGATATGCACAAGCGGGAATGTTCGACTTTCTGCGGTCGGTATCACTAACCGTTATACAACATCATTTACCCGCTCGTCAACCACATACGGTCCATGCCACAAATGCGCCAACTTCCTTACCAGCCCCGGCTTAGCCAAATCTTGATACAGCCAAACTAATTCACCTGGTCGATAAGCAGTCTTGGAGGTTGACCATAATTTAGATGCGACTGCCTTGTTATGGCGTTGGGCTCTATCTTTAACCACTTGTTCTTGTATAATAGCAGCCTGTACTTGCGCCCTCATATGTCTTTCAGTCGCAGCTAACCTCCACTCCAATGCGTCTTTTTCTGTGATCGATTAATCTTTGGGTGGTATCGTTGCTTCTAATGTGGTTCTGGGTTCCCAACCATGCACCAAATAAAACGGAGTTTGATGATGCCAAAGATCCACTGAAGTATTCAATGCAAACTCCAACGGAGCCACATATTCGTCCCAATCTCTCTGCTCAGGGTCCGTTATGTAACACTTGATTGCCTTAATCACTGTTTGCACCGATATTTCCTGTTTACCGTTGGCTTGCGGTCAATATAATAACGTAGGCCTTTGTTTCTGCTTTAGCATTCGATTAAATCTCCTGAAAACCTAACTCATAAACCTTGGATCTCTATCATGTCTTATCATTTCTTGGGCTCCAAATCTTTTATAAGCTCCTACTATATATGCTTCTGCTACATCTTGTGCCGTGGTGGTGCTCATCGGAATAAGTATTACATATTCATAGAACAGACTCATGAAGCACAATAACGCCTCATGCCCCATTGTAGTCTGTGGTAAGGGCAATGCAAAATACATCGCTAAAATTTTTGAAATGGTCTCGATGCCACTATTTCCACCAGTGCGCCCCTGGTATCTTGTCCTTCCTTTCACGGTGGCACAATCTTCACACGCTGCAACTTAGTTTTCAATATGGACATACATCCCTCTCCAATAATATTTGGATCTGAACCGAGCATAGACCTTTCCAACTCCTTGATGTGCCCCGCTACCGACTTCCACATGATAAGCATGCAATACATCTTCCTGTAATATGGTCGGTACCGCCAATCTCCACATATATTCTCTTGTTTTATCTTGAGCTTTTCAGACATAAAACAGGACACATTTACTATTCAGAACATAAGTGAGCGCATGCCGATCTATCCTTTTCCATTTGCTGGCGGAATTTATTTTATCGTCATCTCCTTGTAAATACGCCATAACCTTGCTACACCACTCATCATGTGTCTGAGCTGTTCCAAGTCGCTCAACTATGATAGCTTGCGCATGTTCAAATGGGTCTTCTTCCGTCTCACCCTGAGGCTCTTCAGATCTAACAATATCACCTTCCGTAGAATATGAATCACCATTCGTGTCCGGACCTTGTCCAACGTTTACATTTTCTTTGTATTGAGGCTGTCCATTAGTTGGCTTTGTCGTACTACGAGTGAGTACAAATATGTGTGGTGATGAATATCCATCTTTCTCCCAGATATCGTTCTGTTTCATGACATGTTGAACCTCGTTACTGTAATTACCACCATATTCACAGGATATTTTCTCGGGTGTTTCTTGGATACTCTCTAACCCATCTTTCTCTTGGACCTTATCTGCAGTGGCATACAGAAATTCTGGCAAATTCAACATCTGCAGATCTGCTTTTCTCTGATTACTAATAATTTTCCCTGCCTGCTGCTCTTTCATGGCACACTGTGTTAAGAAATCAGCTGCTTGATTATACTTGCGCGCCACATGTACCAGACGGACTGCTTCGAACTTCTCTACCAGTGAGCGCACTCTGCCTAACCAGACCAACAATGATGCATGATCGCAGCGTAAATCTCCATTGAGTTGTCCAATAACCAGTATAGAGTCCGCACACACAATTGTCTTCTTCACGTTATGGTCTGGCGCGAGTTGTAACACATGGATTAATCCGTGATACTCGCTTTCATTTACGGTAAGGTTATCTTGAATCCCATATTCCGCTGCTAGTACAACCGAAGTTGGTAGTTCCCATACGATCATACCAAAAATCCCCTTTCGGATCATTCTTAATACGCACCACACCATCAAACGATAAAACATATCCAGTGTTATGACGATGCAGACTAGGAATTGGCTTAATGATCGGCACATCTTTCAACGTTTTCAGAGGAGCAATATCTTCTAACACTTCATCCATCTTCTCCGAAGACACTATAGACGCAGCTAATAGTGCAGGTAAACCCACACCCTCATGATCCATTTGTATGATTTCCAACGACCATGGAGACAAGATTATTGCCTACTGAATTCCTCTGCCCGTTAAACGTTTTGACGTAAATATCCATCGCATCGTAGAGTATCTCGCATAAACCGTTACATGTTGCCCAAAAAAAATGTGACTGGCATTATTCAACGTCTTAAGCAATGCTATCACCTCTTGTTACGCCCCTGTATACCTCGTTTCAGCATCTTTAAACACATTTCTAACGTAACGCACTGGATGTAGTATTCCATCATACTCTTGACACACTGTTGCTCCAAACTCTTATGGATTGGTATATAAAACTATACTCAATGGTTTCGATCCTTTGATGTGTCGTAACAATGGTGCATTCTCTAAACGATCCTTCAGTAACGAGAACTGTTTTTCAGCATGCTTCAGTTGGGTACCATCTTTCAATTGTAGCTCTGTTAACTCAAACAGAGATGCTTCTTTTGTCGCGAAATTATCAATAAGCCGTAGATAGTATATCAAACTACCGGTGAATCTTTGTACACCTTCTAATTTCCGCGGAAACGCCATCTTGACAATAGACTCTAAATTTTGGGGGAAGGTATAATTCCTTCTGCGGATATTTGATGACTTATAAACCCCACACAGTGCTTACCAAAAGCACTATTTGGCAAGATTATAGTGATTTGCCAATACTTAAATGACTCCAAAAGATTCTTAAGCATGACGCAAAAAACTTCCCAGCTAGTAGCCCCAAAAGTAATATCATCAATGTATGGTCGCCTCCCAATGATAGGGTTCTCATCATTCATCACCACTTGACCGTTATGAAACACATCTTGAGTGATGGATACGTCTATCTCCAACACATGTGCCTCTTCACTATCATTATCCATGACTGGCTTATTACCCAGCAATTTACACGTCATTCCCATCTGTCCTGACCGCCTTACCATTGTCCACAAAGCGTTATCTACTATACACTGGTATATTTGAGGTGCACTTTTAGGCCTTGAGCTATCCGAAGCCATTCGAAAGTCCTAAAGGACAAATAAAAGCTGTGATCAACCGAGCCCCTTTTGTCATAGGTATAGCCCAATACTCGCTCGCATTATCCATTGAACACAATCATTTCATTCCTTTAAAATTGTGCAGCAGATCGTCAATTAAAGGCATGGCATACACCATCAATCTCGGCTTCTCATTCACAGCTCGATAATCAATACACAGCCGTATGTTTGTATTATTCTTTTTGAGTACTATGACGATCGGTGATGCCCAAGCAGATTCTGAGTACCGAATTAGCCCTGCTATATAAGCGTCGTATCAATTCGTACAACTTAGGCAGGAAGCAGTGTAGGCGGCACTTTTCGTGCACTCTGCGCAATAGGTGCATTATCGCCAACATCCACGTCGCAAACTACACCTTTAGCTGGAGGCGATAATGCATTACCAGAACTTATAAAACCATCGGCATACTCATACAATAAAGCACGTAGATTATCTTCTTGTTATTTAGTGGTAACCCCTGGCTCTCCTATATCTGCGGTAGTCATATAAGGTGGTTACGTTGGGCTATTGTCCACTTCTGGAATGAGTTCTAACTGTTCCTCCATAGCTTCAGCCGACATTTCAACTTCTTCATGCAAGTAGACCTCTCTCTAGTTTGGTTTGATCCACCTTGATTGGGTCTATTGCATCCATTACGTACACACCAGGGGGTTTATCTCCAACAGTCCTTACTGCGTGTACATTAGTCCAGTTAATCGGTATGCTAGCACTCCCAATCACTTATTTATGCACTTGTAGATAATCTTCCGAAGTCAAATACTCTCGTGTCATCAATGGCAATGGTTTTTCCCTGGGAATTTGATAACTTTGATCCTTCATGTTCAGAATTACTCTTGTTTTAACCTAAAAGTATGTACCCAGTATCGCTAACGCATGTGTGTCAATACTTGCGACCCACATCTCACAAGTTGAATACCACTGACGAGCCTATGCAAACCTTGACTGTAACCACACCTACTCCACCAATGGTACTGTCCGTCACTCCACAAAAGCTAGTTGGAGTGTCGAACATCCGAACTGCTACTTGTAACTTCCGTGCCACATTGGTATGCAAAACAGATATGTTTGCACTAGAGTCTGGTATTAATGGCAGTTCCAAATCGTCAATTGCTCAATTTATGTAAACTCGAGTCGCAGGCTGTTTGGCTTCATTCTAATGCTGCCATCCTTCTCGCTCTCTCACATTTTTATCCACCAGCGTGACATATGCTGAAGTCTCTGTTACTCGATCACTTATCAACTTTTCTTGTTTATTATCCTCACCGGAAGTAGCTTGTTTTTTCATTTTTCTTGAGTTTTTTGTCGTCTTGATCCTCGCTCAGAGTGAGTGATTCATTCATACAACATGTAGTATTTTTATTGATTTTCTTATCCATGCAGGGTGACAGCGGTGTCATTTCAACTTTACTTGACAATGTCCCTCCCCTTTCTCTCGACAGTGGGTGCACTGCACTGTGGGGTTGGGCGTTTAGCTGCTCCGCCCCTGAGCCTTAGTCAGCTCTCCCGACTTTAATTTAGTTCGCATTTCTGCCATTTCTTCAATGAACTTCCGACAATACTTCACACCATGCCCAAAGCTGTCGCAATGTTCACATTTCACTAATTTCCAGCAGTTGTTCTTTTCATGCCCCTTCCGATAACAGTGTTCACATATCACACCACTGTCTGTATTGGCGTTTGTAGTATCCGCGCACTTCTATCCTCACACGCCGGTCGTACCCGCTGTGCTTTATGCACCTCCCTACCTATCATATACACGCTAGGTTGTGGGTCCTCATACATAACGTCATCATTCTTACGTGCAGCCGCTTTCTTTCCAGGTCTCATAAGACGCGCTTAATGTTTAGTCAGCACCCTTTCTAGATGATCAATAGTCGCAATGGTGATATGATGATACTGCATCTGTATGGTGCGATCATGAATAGTGTCAAAGAACTGTTGAATATGTTCTTCCAATAGTGAGGTGTTATACACATCTCTAAAATCCATCCCTGCTTGAAACGGTGCTACATTCAATCGATACAAATAGGTGGTGTCCAACTCATCGTGCTTCTGGGTCAATTTTGAATACATAGCGCGAGGTGACACTTTGTCCACGCAAAACTACTTTTGAAAAAGGGCTTTCACTGCATTCCAATCATATTTTACTGAATCGGCAAATTGTTCATACCACCATGAAGCAATGCTTGTCAGATTATCAACGAACATTCCACGCTTCGATTCTCATTCCAATGGGAAACGTTCGACACATGTGAGAATCGAGTAACCCATGACCGTGCGCTTCCTGCATCCTGTCTATTTCCATCAAATGACTTAATTTCCGTGTTTTGAATGATAGCAGTGACTGGTTGACTTGAAGGCGCCCACGCATTCGCATCTCCACCGGGCATACTATATCCTGAGTTAACATGATGTGATAGTGTTTGGGTAGCCGGCGTACGATATGGTATACTAGTTGCCCCTTTCGGAGTCTTAGGTGTGTGACTAGCTGAGAGAGATGCTATTATCTTCGTCAAGTCTTCCAAACTGAAATGCCCATCTTGCATCATTTTGACCAAATTAGCCACTACGGGATCTTTCTTGGGCACAGCCGGTTGTGGCAAAAGCTACTCACATCTTCATCTGGGGAAAACTCCAGTCTTTTCTTTGTCTTCGTAGCTTTCCTTGGATGCAATACTCGAGCTTTAACATGCTCGTCTCTTTCACAAATTTTTTACATACCCGGTGGTTTCGACTCCTTCACCGGTGTATGTGTGGTATCTGGTACTATATAATAAGTGGACTCAGACTGTCTGTCTCTTCCCGATATACCATTAGTGACGTTTCCAACTGACTTTCTGCTAGTAACAATGATACCATTAACCCAACATCTTCTGCAGTACGATCTAGATTAAAATCGCACGCGCTTTAAACTCTTCCCGACGAATAATATCATACCCACACTTTGGAAACAATGATTCTAACGCGTCAACAGAGTCTGGTAACTCTCCAAACTTACTGAGATCCTCTCTCACTCTAAAGTTTGGTGCAGCCTGCTTTACTTTGCGTATTTCAAGTAGTGAGAACCAACTACCTGAATCACCCGGTAATTTGAGCACATGTTGCTGGTACTGTGCCATCTTTGCACAGGCCTCTGAGAATGTGTGTGTCCGATTGGGGTCATCTTGAGAGTACTCCAACGTGAAATACAGCTCTTGGTATTTCCCTTTCGATACCAAAGACATTGCGTAGGATTAACTTTAATGTCGATGTTAGTCCCGGGCCGCGGCACCAGTTGTCGTGAAGGAACTTAAAATTTTAGTGTTCCACTCAAATTACAACATGAAGGCAATAGATCTACCCTTCTTGCTCAACTTCCCAAGTTTTTAATACTAACGTCCGAACCACAAAGTTTACCAAACACGTTATGGACACACTTCCAAAGAGTTCCAGGCTTCCCCAACTCTAGCTGGCCCCAGATAACTGTTGATTTCTCTTGCCTAGATGCTCCCTTAAAGACCTTCTTGTATTAGACTTGGTTTTAGTATAGGAACAGTGAAGAAGGATTGTCGGAAGGTTTCACGAGACTGTTGGGCTTCAATGGAAATTCGAATCTATTAAGTATTACCAAAACCTATATCTAAGTCAAACACTTCTTTTACCTCTTACTTCTTGGTTACTTCAGCGCTGACTCCAATACTTGATATTACTTCTGAAACCCTCTGTAATCCGATTGGACGTGAGACGGCCGGCGCGAGGCCAATGCTAAAAAACAAGTTGTTTTTGCAAAAAAAACAAGTTGATGATGTAATACGCATTTTATTGACTGTGCCAGGTCTGTTGCCATGGAGTTCATCGGCAATCCATTTGCAGAAATCCCACCGAGATATACACAGCCCTTTTCTGCGTATATGCAGCACTTGCCGCTTGGCGATGAGCACCGATTGCCGAAATGTGAGTGGGAGACGAAGAGGAAGAAGTAGAGGACAGCCTCTCCGCTGACCTCTTATACTGCCTTTGTTGACAAGGTAACAACGCTCTATCTAGGTATCTATCTCTGCGACGGGCATTGAGGGAATCGGTGGCCTTCTCTTCCGCAATTGCTGCAGGTAAATCTTCGTCGTTTGTTGCTGCTGTTGCTGCTGCCCTCACCCTCGCCGCCACCGCCGCTACCGCTGCCGCTGCTGCTACCACCACTCCGTTCAACAGTCTCGAATGCGGAAGTCTCCTTGTAAAAGGTTGATGCGGCTGGCCGCCACGAGGCCGTTCGATGGGCTCCAGAACACCGTAAATGTCCTCGTCCGCCGACACACCATCTAACCTTACTTAATCTGTTTTTATGGCAGCAGACCTGGCACAGTCAATCAAATGCGTATTACATCATCAACTTGTTTTTTTTTTAGCTAAAACAACTTGTTTTGGCAATCCCCGGCGCGAGACGGCCGACCAAGGTCGCTTCCGATTGGTTGAAAATCTTCATCTAAAACTACAACTTCACACCAATCATACTTATCCTCCCCATAATTTAGTCAGTCGCGAGATCGCCGGGGCGAGACGGCGCCCAAGGTCGCTTCTGATTGGTCGAAAGTGTTCACTTACAATTCCAATACTTAACAACTTGAAATCGAAATGCTACTTCACCACAAGTGTCTGAAGCGATGGATCATGGACAAAGGCGAGAGTCGCTCCTTCGACAGCAAGGGATATGTCTATTTTGAAGGGTCGACCATATACGACTATCATTCATTGCCGACACTATGTCTGACTGACAAGTTTGGTCTCCTGACTTGGGTGACTTATTGATTCGCTCTAGCCAACAAGTAGTGCTGAACTTCCTCTCTCTGAGCTGTTTACTTCTTTTCGCAAGTACGCTGCAACGACCTGCATTGGCGAATTCAACAAGTTGGGTCCCCCAACTCCACATGTGCTTTACATGCCATTGTGGACAAAAGACGAACTCATTGTCATCCCCGGTACATCACAAGCAAAAGGTTGCCTTCTGGATCCTAAATTTATGTAGGTGACCTCAAATGCTCGTCTTGACCCGATGCTTCGATAATATCAAACTTGTCCTCACGTTGCCATCCTTCTTCCTCTAAAATCGGCTACAATAACTCATCGAAATAATCCGTCTCGTCCATCTTTTCTTCATCCTGGATCAGTCGTACAGCAGCAGCGTTCATTGACGCAGTGGCCACGGACCGCGGAGTCTTGACCGATTCCATCACGGCATCGTACGTGTATCGTTTAATGTACTCGCCCCTGACGCTTTTTCACTGCCACCAAGAATGTATTAGACATTGTACGTCCCATCTTTATTGCAACTTTGGACGACCCAGCGCCACCTTCACGATTCATACCACGAAAGGAACGACTGCTTACAAAGATTTGATCCCCTTCGTAGAACACTATTTGCTCCGGATCCTCCTCCGGCTTGATCATCCACTCATCGTCGCCACAGTTTTCTCTACTCTCCACTTGATCGCCTGCGACGGTGGTCTTTCCAGTCTCCTCTTCGTCTTTCTCTTCGTCGTTAAACCACTGTTCTACCTGGAGCACCCCGTTGCTGTGCTTTAGTTCTCTTGTCCCGGACTTCACTCCATCTCCATGCCGACTCGACTTTGCGGTGCTCACGCTCTCGCTAGCATTCTTTCCATCAATCCCTGGAGCTTTCAAACCTCGAAGCCGAGCACTTGCGCGTACACCTGACGACAGTTCGTTTGGACGCACATGGGTCTTGGACGTACGTTTCAAAAACCGTTGACCATAGTCTCCGTACATTGTGGGATATGCTCGAAGTCGCTTTGGTACGTCGCGACTTGGCAAACAGATCGTACCCTTGTCGTTTCCGAAACCTGTACGCATACAAGATATTATCCTTCATCGTACCCGCTGCATGCGCAATATGACGCGTGGAACTGCGCTTGGGGTTAAAAATATTGCATTACGTACAATCAGCTGGATATCGTCCATAAATTGTTCAAAACAAGTGTACTCTTGATCGTTCCATTTGTCGCGCATTGTACTCAGATCCATGGGTTCTTTCACAATCAATTGGTAATTTGGTACGACCGCTGCGTCCACGGGAACGAAAAACGGCGTATACACCTTCTGCGAGTAGCAAAAGACCAGTACTTGACTCAAGAAGATGCGCAATTCCCGCAAAAAATGGAGATCGCGCTCCATCCGTTTCTGCTGTTCTTCAGGCAAGACGTCAACTTTGGCATCGCGCGGCGCGAGTGGCGCCACCGACAGGACCTCGAGCTGCTCTCGCTTCCTTCGTTTCGTTTTCTGTACGACGGGCGGTGTCGCAATAGACGCAAAGACTTCTTCAAAATGCGCTTGTCGCGCATTTGCGCAGGGCGCGGGTAGCTTCAGCACCAGTGACGAGCGCGCGACACTCGGGTCGTCTTCAAAGAGCGCCCGTAGATCCGCTGGGACTCGCTCGTGGTCACCGGACGTCGACGACGTGCACGCTAAGAAGAGAATCGGGAGATTCCGTTGCGCTTGAAGGCTCGTCAACATCATCTTGAGCGTCACGTGCATCGCGTCGCTCGTATTTTTCCACCACAAGTCAATCTGCGGGAGATAGACCACACTGGGCAGACACGTTTGGGCTTCCCGAAGTCGTCGGATCAGTGCTTCTTCGGGACCATATGCGTGCGCGTCCGCGAGGAGCGACGGATAATCCAATGACACGTGCGTCAACCCTTCGAGTGCATGCAAGAGCGCAGGACCAAGGTATTGCTGCCCCATGCCTGCCTTGCCTGTGATCAAGACGCGAGGGAAACCAGTCGAGCGAGACAAGTGAAGCGACACAAGCGACTGCAAGTGCTTTGGTCGTGCGCGTGGATCCGTCGTCGGACTCGATTCACGACAATCTGGACACAACCAGCGCGTGGGATGGTCTTCATCACGTCGGAAAGACAGGCACGATGATACGATCGGGGACACGCGGTACAGCCCAGCAACTCGCCCTTGTTTCCATGGCATACGTCGCAGTCTACATGATGCGCCAGTGCATATATACTCACATCGACCTCGTCCTCCTCTTCTTCTTCCATCCTCTCATCCACGTCCGTGCTTCTTGTCACATCGTCATTGACAGCTGCTTTCTCAAGTGGAAAGAGCGGAAAGTGACGCGCGACATGGCGTAGCAAATTCAAGACTTGCGTCTGCAGCAATTTCTTGACGGCGCGGGGTAGCGGCGAAGCAAACGAACTGACGGCACGATGCGACGCGGGCGTCGTCTTGCTCGCGGCCTTCGTAAAGTCGCCTCGAGAAACTTGGACCTTGTTCAGATCGATCAGTAACTTGTCGTCACTAGCGTGCACTTGGGGATACACGCGACGCAGTTAACACAGCGCGGCTTCAGCACACAACGCCTTATTGTCGGCACCACAGTAGCCAACGGTTTGGTGCGCGAGCTCCGTCAAAAACGCGTCCGAGAGCGACGGCTCCCAGTGTTTTGAGTGGATCGCAAGTAGACGCTAGCGGTCCTGCACGCCTGGCAATTTTAACGCCAGTTCGCGATCAAATCGGCCGGGACGACGCAACGCTGGATCGAACGCATCCAATCGATTCGTCGCGCCAATGATCACGACGCGGCCGCGCGTATCCATGCCATCCATGCCTTGCGGTTATTCACACTACTGCCACAATCAGCATTGCTCCACGCGGTAAGCTTGACAACCCCACTATCATCACCGCAGTGCTGAATGGCGAAGGCGATAGTAGTCTCTAGGTAGCGAACTACTCGAATCGCTACATTCCATTGCACCTTTCTTGGATCCTCGCAAATCGCCTCAAATGTGCTACGGCGAATGGTATATCCTGTCGCGTCTCATCGCGACATACAAAAGCGATCCGATCACCGAACGATACGGTCGTCTCTCCCTCCAAGCACTGCCATTCTTCAGCAGAAGCTGTGTCGTCAACGTCGCCATCACTTGACCCTTGTCACTTGGGTTGAGCATGCCATGCGCCTCCGTTTGGTTAGTCTTCTCAATTAGCCTTATAATGAACTGCCTCTGTGATAGAGCCAAGCGTTTCTCCTTCACGTCGTATTGTACCTCTATGCCAATTTCAAATCGCGCTGTACCCATGTCCTTCATCTTGAAATGGGCTGCGAACGCCTCCTTCACCTCCGCTATCTCTTCTTTGGTACGAGCTCCATTAAGAAGGTCATCAACATACAGCGTCACATACACGAAAGTGCCACCGTTCTGTTTCACAAAAATGCACGGGTCGGCTTGCACTGTTTAAGGCCAAGTTTCTTGAACGCATCTCGAGTGGTTTAGTACCAACCTACTGACGCCTTTCGAAGGCCGTATAAACTCCGTCGTAGTAGGCGACGGAGTAGGCATGCTTCTCGCGGTTGGGTGCGCCACATCTTGAGGTACACGCATGTAAATCACCTCTTTCAAAAATCCGTATAAGAAAGCAGTGTCAACATCCTGTTGCTCCATCATGTAGCCCAATTGACCAGCGAGCACTATAAACATTTGGATAGACGCCGTATTCGCAACAGGAGAATACGTCTCATGAAAATCAACCCCTAAAGTCTCGCTAAAACCGTGAGCAACCAGACTTGCCTTGAGCTGAACAATTTCTCCCTTTTCGTTCCTTTTTAACGCAAACACCCACTTGCATCCGACAAGTTTTGCATCTGCTGGTGTTCGCACAATTTCCCAAACTTCATGTTCACCAAGTGAGTGTAACACACGTTCAATCGCTGCTTTCCACCCCTTCTTGTTATCCGATGCCAACACTTCACGACAAGAGATCGGTATTTTCTCCGACAAGTTGGCCTGCTCGGTCAGTTGCAATCGTGGTCTCTTCGGCTCAGGTTCATTTATCCAGTCATAATGGTGCTGCCGAACAACCACTTGACGGTCTTGACTTGCATCGCCTGTGTGGTTTGAACAGGGTCTCGTACTACCAATCGGTCTTCAGGCATGGCAGGCAGGACTCGGTGTTGCACTCGTCGTCGTTCTTGCTCAATAGGAGGCCGGAAACCATAGAATCACTTAACTCTCGTCCGTAACCGGGTTGATGTTCCTGAATATTTGCAGGACCTTCAGGTAGCTGATTCACGTTGCTTGATAATTGCTCCCGAACCGCTGGTACTTCATCATGGATCTCTTTATCTACCTCCATGTCGTCACGTGCATCTTCATCTCCATTATCTCACTATTGTCTCTAACTGGAACAGGTACTGGAGCAACTACATCGTCATCACGGATTAACGCTAATAACGTCGAGACGATCGAGGCGTGGATGGACCGGCGCGAGGCCATCGATTTCATCGAAAAAGATAATCGACGGCTCGTTCCGTCTCGCTTCTTCAAAGAGCAGACGCAATTGCGCTCGGTTTCGCCTACCCATTTAGAAAATCGGCGCCTTTCCGCATATAAAACGTCACGCGGCGTCGACAGCGCTTCGTACCCGACGACGCTTGTCCGTGCCGCTCGTTGCACTCACGTACCGAGTACGAATTCGCAAGGTGGTTCGCGCTAATAACGTCTTGCCAGTACCTGGTGGGCCATAAAACAACACGCCTGACAGCGGAGCCACGTTGTACTTGTCGTAGAATTCCGGATACAAGAGCGGGAGCATGACCACTTCTTTCAGTGCTTCAATGTGCGTCTCGAGTCCACCCACGCTGTCCCACATAATTGTGCCGTAAACTTCGATCGGTGTAATGTCCGCACGCGAATGCCCCGTCTTTCGACTGCTGGCAGCTTTGGACACGCGCCATGGACTGCTTGTTCGCATGCCACCGTCCAAACTATCGTCGTCCGAGTCGAATACGGACGACGAGGCAGAGGAGGAGGACGAGAACGACGGCAAATGACAACGTCGTCTGCGATCTCGTGGTCGGTAGTTGCGATGACGACGACGCGAAGACGGAGAGAGCGTTCGGTCGGGCAGAAAGGGGCGTCGAGTCGTCCCAGCGGCTCGATTGCGTTCCAAAACACGTGCCGCTTGGCGTTTGTGGTACTCAGTATCTACGGACGTCTCGAGCGACCCATTCCGCGGCTCGTCGATGTCCGGTCGATGTGTTTTCGAGCGATCACGGAGCGCATAGCGTCGCGACGTGTCTTCAAACACAGGCACCGCGCTCCGTTTGGCTCGACTCCGTGTCGTCATGCTATTGTGGTTCGTCGCCGCGGGGCGACGTTGTCGGAGATAATACCGCGTCGCTTTCGTCGGTGTATCGTCGTCGTCGGCGTCAAAACGAGTATCCTCGATCTCCGACGGCGAGTCGTTCTCTTCCACTTCCTCTCGCTCGTGCTCGGATCGCTCTTTGCCTGTTTCTGACACGTTACTGCTCGCACTCGTCTCAAAAGTCTCGCGCGAACGCAAGGCATAACGAGAGGATCGAGCGCGTCGTTCGAACGCGTCGACCTTTTCTCGTTCCTTGCGCTCGTCCTGCTTCTCGTCGTCCTCGTCGTCTTCTTCTTCTTCTTGTCGATGTTGTCACTTCACATGGCGCCTCCGACTCCGCGAACGACTGCGTCGACGCTTTTAAAATTGCTCGTAATCAACGACTCGGGCGTCGACTCGACATATGTCGTATGTGCACTTGGAAACACGTCCTTGTACATGGATTCATCAAAGCGTTTGGGCTTTTGCTGCCGCGTCCGCAGCGAGTAGCGCGAGACCGAGGGATGCCCGACGACGTCATCCTGACTTGTGGACGGGACAGGAGAGACTTGATCCACTGGGGGCACTCGTCGTCGCTAGACAGGAACGAGCCTATACATAAGTTAGAGACAAACAAACAAGATAGAGACAAACACGAGAGCGAGAGCATGCGACCCACTGATGATCGTATGCTTGTCGTTGTTTCTTGCGCGGGTTTCTCCTCCTCGTCGTCTTCTTCTGACTATAGTTGATTCACATACAAACACACACACACACATTGGTCCGATCCACTTCATCACCATCTAAAGGAATGAATTGGCGCCACCTCCTCTTCCTCCAGATACGCGCGTGACTCGCGAGGCGCCTGGAGCCCTGGCGAGGAATCTACCGACGCAACAGACGAACGTTAGAGAGTGAAGCCACTCGTTTCAATCGCTCGAGCGCGTCGAGGCACCAGTGCTCGCGCTTGGAGACGCTGGTTGTTCTAATACACAGCGGGTCATGAGGCTACCGAACACTTGAATGGCTTATAACGCTCTTGAAACCCATACTTGTCGGGGATTACTATAAGTCACACACATAACATCGTTTTTAGTACTGCTACTACTATTTACTACTACTATTTACCGGTACTCTTCCTCCTTTCCTCCTTTGATTACGATAAGGAACCCACATTGTTGGAAACCGGTTGTGTTCGGTATCGGTTTCACGCCTGGTGCATGTGGGCGTTGGGGAGTTTCGCCCTGGAGGGGCGCCCAAGGGCCCCGCATAGGAAAGAGAGGCTAGAGAAAGAGAGAGAGAGCTTGGCCTCAATGCATTCAGTTTCTATTCCACCACGTGCCCTCCAGTCCCATTCAAATTCCAACAGGGTTATGAGCCCAAGACGCAGTGCTGAGCTCGCGTAACATGAAGAGCGACTCGTCAAGGAGTACAAGGAAGCGAGTGATGTCAAGATCGAAGGTCTCCTTACCAACTGGGACGGCAAGGACTTTCGCAAGTACAAGTGGACCATGACCACGATCTTTCGCGAGTACGGTCTCTACGACATTGTCCAGCGCAAGCTGAAGCGTGAGAAACTCCAGACCGCGGAAGGTCTGATTGCATTTGATCGGAAGGAATGCACGATCATGCGACTCATCGGGACGACCATTCCAACGGAGAAACTCCAGCAGATCGATCATCTCGAGTCAGGGACAGAGATGTGGGAGGCGCTGTGCGAGATCTATGAGAAGCGCGCAGATCCAACGATCAGGGAGAGTGTCATTCTGAAGAAGTCGGACGAGCTCAGGGCACTGAAATGTGCGTCGGAGCGCGATGTTGAAGTTCATTTGTCGAGCATGTTCCGCCTGCGCACGGAACTGGCTAGCTACGGGTACGAAGTGAACGACATCAACATGAAGGCGATGATGCTGGAGAGCCTACCAGACTTGTACGAGTTCGAGCAGTTGCGCGGTGGCGTTAAGTACGGTGGAAATGGCGGAAGCCTCAAGCCTGAGGACTTGCGCGTACTTATCGAGCAGGCTGCTGAACGGCAGTCAAGACTGCCAAAACACAACCATGGCGGCGGCAAGACGAACCGCCATGGCGGCGGTCGCGGACATCAGCATGGAAACGGCGGCAGCGGCCAAGGGCAACAGCATGGAAATGGTGGTGGTGTCCAAGGACAACAGCAGGGCACTGGACAAAACCAGCAGAGTGATGGTCAGAAAGGTGCCAAGAGGGAGCGAAGATGCTTCAAGTGTAGGCAAGTCGGTCATCTCCGAGCCAATTGCCCGTCATCTGAAGGTGGGAACGCAGATGGGATGCAACAGGGTCGCGTGAACTTCACGAACTTCACGTGCAACGGCGGACAATGGCGCGACCAGCAGGACAGCAGCTCGGACGGCGCTGTAGGCGATCGCAGTGAACCTGGAGTGACGGCAGGGGCGGTGATCGAGTCGACACCCCCAGCGGAGAACAAGGCCGCGGTAGACCAAGACAGTGCTGTGGCAATCACGGCAGGTTCGTCTTGGTGGTGTTTTGTCACAGGTTCAAACAGTCACATTGTCGGCGACAAGAGTTTGATCGTCCACATGGAAGGTATTGATCCGGAGAGTGTCGGTGCAAGGGTGTGTGGTGTCTCAAGCAACATGCTCGCGAAAGCATCGGGAATCGGTACTGTGATAATTGTCACTCAAGTGGGTGAAAATGAAGTCGAGCTGTACGTGGACGATGTCCTCTACGTCGAGAATGCCGAACACGGCCTCTTCTCAATGCGGATGGCGATCGAACAAGTCTACGAGATCGATTTTGAACGGGATTCGTGCACATTCATCGCGCGGATGCACGGACAGGATGCCATTCGTGCCGTAGTAGAGCAAGGAATATGGGTGTTCAAGGCGGAAGGCGCGAATCATGCAGCACCGCCTGGTCATGATGGCCGAATCATTGCAAACTACACGGTCGCCGATGGGGTTGCAACTCTGGACGATTGGCACAAGCGTCTTCTTCACACCAACCACCAGTATCTCAAGTTGATGGTCGACAGAACTCTAGTGAAGGGTATGATGCTCAGCCGACGTGAGCAGAGAGCCTGTGACGCGTGCCACATTGGCAAACAAAAGAGGAAGAAGCGGCAGAAGAAACTCGATCGCGGAGTGACTGCCCCCAATCAACTCACCTACGCAGATCTTTTGTTTCCACCGAAGAACAATGGTACGAATTACTCGGCTGTACTGGTTATCATGGACGCATGGAGTCGATTTGTGACGCTCCATCCACTCAAGGACAAGTCGGCCCCGACGGTCAATAAGCTGATCCATCAGTATGTCGTGTGGGCGGAATGCCAGGCAGGGCGCGGGATCAAGAAGATCGTACAGCGCGAGTTTGACATGGCGGAAAGTGAATGTTTTCTAGTGCAGTTGATCCTCACTGACAAGGGCAGTAAATTTGTGAACAAGGAAATGACAGTTTGGTATGCCGCACGCGGGATCGAGCACGTGAAAGTCGGCCCGAAGAGCTCGCCTTTGAACCCATGCGAGCGAACCCATCAGACGCTGGTCACGATGATGAAGGCTGCGATGCAATATGCGGGATTCCCTCGATCGTTCTGGATTTACGCGTTGCTGAACGCCGTCTTCGTCAAGAACCGCATCTACTGCAAGGCAATCGAAGGCATTCCATACCAGCGAATGTTTGGAGTTGTTCCGGACATTCACCACATTCGACCATTCGGATGTCTTGTGTACGTGCAAGTCCCCGTCTCTCCGGAGAAGCAGAAGCATGACCCGAACGCAATGGTTGCTTTTCTTCTCGGGTACAGAGAATATACTATGGGCTGTTTGGTGTATATTCCCAGCGAGAACACTGTGAAGTTTGTGGTCGAGGTCCGCGTGCGTGAAGACATCACATACGGAAACAGACACAACATCGACTCTGCTGATCGCAACACAGGTGTCTGCTTGTCGAAGGAGCCACCAGAGGACGCCAACAACGATAAGGACACGCATGATGTAGCATCGTCGTTCGGTGAGGACGCGAGCAGGGACGAAAACATGGACTCGGCTCACGACGAGAACGACGAGAACGATGAAGTCAGCGCAACCGCTTCATTCGAGACCAATACTATTGTGATTGACTCATCGGACAACGAAGGCGAACTCATCAAAGCAGATGCCGACGATGGAAATGAGCAAGAGACCGATGGTCACGACGGTCATTCGATTGACCATGAAGATGACGCGTCAGTATCGGCTGATTATGGATCCGATGTGGATTCATCGGAGAATGAAGGTCTGGTCAACCCTTTGGGGCGGTCGGCCGATGGTTCGGCCGAGAGAGGTGAAGTCCCAACTGCAGCAGTCGGTGCAGGACCAGAAGCTGAGGATCAGGAAGGAGAAGCGCAAGTGGCGTCTCATGGTGATCACGCGACGGTGCCACAGCGCTCGGAGGAGACCGTCACCCCACCCCCTGAGGTCAGTCACAAGCGTGCTGCACGCGATAACACCGAGTCTGAGATCGAAAAGAACCAAGTCGGAATCGACACGAAGATGCGCCGCACCGGTCTTCGCGAGTGGTCAAAGATCCGAGCGCCAGCAAGGTATGATGATTTTGTGCGTCTCGCTAATATGGCTACACGTATCATCGTCAACAACGGCAGAGCTATCAGTGACAACAACCTTGCGATCCCGAAGAACCGACGCGCAGCAATGCGGTCCAAATATGCTGAGTTCTGGCGACTGGCAGAGGAGGAAGAGATGAGAGCGTTGAAAGCCAAAGGTGTGCTTGAAGAAATTGACGCCAACGCGATGCCCGAAGGATCTCAAGCTGTTCGAACGGTGTGGGTTTATGCGCTGAAGACGGATGCGCATGGATTCATTATTCGGTTTAAAGCGCGTCTGGTCGCGCTCGGAAATTGGCAGAGGACAGGTATCGATTTCATGGAGACATTTTCTCCGGTGGCCAGAATGCCATCATTCCGTAGTCTGATGGCGATCGCGGCGGTCAATGGGCTCCGTTTGTATGGTGGAGATATCAACACGGACTATTTGAACGCGACGTTGGAGATACCACAGTATGTGCAATTCATCGAAGGGTTTCCGTGCAACGAGCCGGGTCACATGTATGTCGTGCGAAAGGCTCTCTATGGCCTACGGCAGTCGGGCAGGGAGTGGAACTCGGAGATCAACGGATGGCTTTTGCAGAAGGGGTTCGTCAGGTGCGCTACCGAGCCATGTCTGTACTACCTACTTGACGGCGAGAAGACTGTGTACCTGCTGGTCTACGTCGACGATGTCGTGTGTGCTACCAACGATGAAGACTTCAGATGTGAACTGTTCGCGGATTTGGATCGTGAATACGGCTTGAAGGATCAAGGGCTGTTGACGGAATATCTCGGTGTGGAGATCATGCAGTGTGATGCTGGAGTGTTTATCAGTCAGCGCAAGTATGCTCGCGATATCCTGGTGAAATACGGATACGACAGTGCCAACAAATGCGGTAACCCAATGGAGACCAACGCTCGACTTGTCTCCGGTGACAAAGATGAGCCAACTGATTCGAGTTTCGACTACCAAGGCGCGCTGGGCATGCTAATATACCTTGCAACGAGCACAAGGCCGGACCTAGCATACGCACTCGTCCAACTCAGTCGATTTGTCGCCCAACCCACGCAGAAGCACGTTGGAGCTCTGAAGAGGGTCCTCCGATACTTGGCCGGCACGAACGGCTATGGGATCTGGTACAAGAGCGATAATCAGGACGACAAGGACCGTGGTATTGAGCTCGTGGGTTTCTGCGACAGTGATTGGGGCGGTGATTGTGAGTCCAGAAAAAGTACGAGTGGGTTCGTATTCACGATCGCCGGTGGTGTCATCTCGTGGATGTTGAGACGTCAACCTATCGTCGCCCAATCTACTGCAGAAGCGGAGTATGTTGCGGCTAGCGAGGCCAGCATGGAAGCGATGGCGCAGGCCAACATTTTGTCGGAGATCGTCCCCGGGTCCAAGATACGTCCCTTTATCAAGATCGACAACAGCGCAGCGCTTGTCATGGCCACCAACCCGACCTACTCAAGACGTACTCGACACATTGAACTGCGGTGGCACTACGTTCGCTACCAGGTCCAGCGCGGCCTGATCGAGCTCGTAAAGGTCAAGGGCGAGCAGAACCCAGCGGACGCATTTACGAAGCCTTAAGACAAGGCGCGACTCGAGTTGTTGTGCGAGATGATCGGGGTATCGACAATGGGGTGAAAATGTCGAAGCGTTTGGCTTCGAGGGAGGTGTGTTGGAAACCGGTTGTGTTCGGTATCGGTTTCCTGCCTGGTGCATGTGGGCGTTGGGGAGTTTCGCCCTGGAGGGGCGCCCAAGGGCCCCGCATAGGAAAGAGAGGCTAGAGAAAGAGAGAGAGAGCTTGGCCTCAATGCATTCAGTTTCTATTCCACCACGTGCCCTCCAGTCCCATTCAAATTCCAACACACATTCGTCGTAAAACGAGGGAAATGCCTCCCTCCACATGCGGAAGATTGAGTTGTTTCGGTTGAAAGGATTCGTTCTTTCGGTTCGAGTACCAATACATAGTGTTTTACTAATAAGTACGAGATGAAGCTTACTACTAATAAAAATATCAATCATACCCACCTTTAATAAAAAACCGGTATTATGACTATTTTCAACAGTATGGTCCGAAAAGCAGGAATCAAGTTGCAGATTGTATGTGAGAAGCGCAACCTAATGAAAGGAAACCCAATGAGTTGACTAACTAAAAGGTAACTGTCCCAGTAGCGTGCACGTAGTTGTATTTTTATCAGCTACGGTATTGAAACAACATAAAGTGCAAATAAAGTCAGCGCCTAGTTTTGGAATCACGAACCTGCGGCGAGCTTCCACTTGTCGTTGAGCTCCTTTTGTAATCTTTTGGCCAACGCTTTCCATCGATCGTGTTCTATCATGTAGTCAATCATCGAAATGATCTCGTCTTGATCGTAGAATTTCACGAGCACATCGATGAGCGTTATTTCCTCTGCGGAATGCTCCTTGTTGAATGCGTCGAGCTTGTGAACCCACGCTTCAGCGTAGACATTCGTCAAAGCTTGTTCCGTCTTTGATGGACGAGGCAGCTCCAAAAAGTCCTTATACAGCTCCGTGCGACTACTGTTCAACAATTCTTGCAGCTGGTTCTCGACCTCTTTAGCTATTTCGATCGAGCCAGGACTTTGCTTGGCCTCTTCAATCATCTTCTCCACACCATCGAGTCCAAAATTGGCCAGCAGAGGCGTATATAGATACTGTTGATGTTTGGGATTCTCCCTGTTGTAATGCTCGAGGTATTCGAGCCATTTTAAGAACACAGGATTGCGCAGAACATTCTTGGCCTCAGCTAACCCGATGAACCCAAAGACCCAGCTGGGCGACTGGATTTTCTCCTCAAATACGCGTTCTGCTTCCTCCATCTGCATTTGTGTTGCTTTGTCTTTGAGGTGGGAAAAATCCCTCGCTGCCCCGAGGAGTTTGAATCGAAAGCGCTTGTTCGAGACTTGTTTCATAAATGGAATAAAGGCATTGCTCTCGTGAGGAGCCTTCTCAAAAAGCAAATTGCAGTACAAGAGCCACGCTATGATATTTTGGTGGGCTTCAGGGCCCACTTCGAGTAATCCATAAACGTCAGCAATTGAATATTCCTTCTCTAGCCACACTTCACGTTGCACAGACGCCAGTGTTTTAGCGAGGGAGTGCGACTTAGGAGTCCCTTCTGATTCCAGAACCGAAATATAAGTCTTGAGTTCGGCCGCGTTGTACATGGAGAGAAGCGCTTTGTATAACTTTTTTTTCGTGGTGCGATTCGTGCTATCCGCTGCATCGATTAGCCATTCCAAACGGGAGGAAGGATAGGCTTGATCGATTAACGGGTTGGATCCATCAAGTCCAATCATTTGCAGCACCCGATCCTCATCCATTTCCAACCGTTCTAACAAAAACGCATAAAGCGCTTTCTTAAATATTATGCCAGAGCTCGATTCTTCTCCATTCAACGCCAAATGGTCAACCAGGCGGATCATCTTTGGCTCCTCCAGATACTTCGTCAGCATTTTGATAGCCAATACCCGATATCCAGCATGTTTCGCGTTATATTCGTCTACGTACTTCATCCACTCTTTGAATAGCACGTTTTCGATGTTTCCGGTTTTCAAGTCGTCTATCACGCGAGACTCATACAAGCTAAAAACTTCCTTCGGGTCTTTTACCTGTGCTAACCAACGTTTCCGTAGTTCAGCATGCATCGCCGAGACATAACCTTCAAAATCTTCAAAATACCATAACGATGAAATGGACTCGTAGAGCTGCTCTTCGTCTTTAAATTGCTCGGACAAAACCGAGAATGCAGATGTCATGACACCGGGTTTCCCGGCTTCTACTTGGTGGTCGTTCAATTTGAGAACGTACTGCACCCAGGAAAAATATTCCTCGCCAAGTGACAAATCTTGCCACTTCTTGACCTTATGCAATCCAAGCAAGCGAAAGATTTTTTTGGGACTTTTCTCATTGTTTTTTGCCCATCGCTCCAGTAGCTCATCTAGCAACTTAATCCATTTGGCTTCATGAACGATGTTGAACGCATTTTGGTTACCAAACTGAGTCGTCAAAATCAAGACTGCTGGTTCCCTGGCTCTCCCAGGGACTGATGACAAACTGTTAAAATATTCCACGTACCTTCGCCAATCATTAAATTTTGGGTTTTTGACTAAAACTTTCCAATCAGCTTGTTTGTCCAACTCAAACCAGCGAAAGACTTCATCAGGCGCTTTGTCCTTTTTCGCCCAATATTTCAGTAAGGGATTTATCCAATTTTGTCGAAGCTTGTCCTTTGCACTCATAGCTTTGTGAAGAATCTCGTACACCGGCAGAGTCACCCCGAATTGATCAGTTAATGTCTTGATTGCAGCTTCGATCGTATCACTATCGGATCTTGCGTCATAAGCGTACAAATTGTTTACGAAGGTTATCCATTCGGAAACCTTTGGATTCTTTGGCAAAATTTCTGAGTCCATAATCTCATTCAAGTGAAATAGGCGAAAGACTTGTTCAGGTTTTTTATCCTTCGTTACCCAATAATCCAGTAGATAAGCACGTAACTTCTTGACAACATCCTCATGTCCTCGGAGCCTACTGGCTTGGTCAATTAATGTAACTAGCTCTTGATCGTCCCTGAAAAAAAAACGATCAGTCAACGGCTTGATTGCCTCCACCGTCGCGTCGATTCGCAGTTTTTTTGGTGTTACGCGGGCGTTAAATTTGTCGACATAGTTCATCCATTCGCGAAAGTTGGGACTCTTGAGCAGATCTACCCACGCTTCGATCTGATCCAGCTTCAAAGTGGAAAAGATATCGCGCGGGTTCTTCTCGAGTTGAACCCAATGGTTGAGTAGAGCAGTTTTCAGCGTCGTGGCGATACCCTTCAGCTTGCGTTTATTTTGAGCTTTCGTAAGTAACTTGAACAGCAATGAATCGTCGTTAACGTGACCATCTAAGACCTCGATTGCCTTACGCGGATCGTTCACGTATTTAAACCACTGTACGAACTGAGGATGGTGCAATGGATTATCCGACCTGGCTTGAATCTGTTTCAGTTGGGCGAAAGCTTCTGTCGCACTTCCTTGAAAGAAGTGCGGCACTTGAAGTCCTCTCTCGTCTGAGTTGACAACATCGCCATCTTCTAAGCATCTCGTGTTCGAGCGAGCACTCGTCCACGTTTGGTTACAGCGACTCAAATCGGAAGCAGTCGGCACAAGTACTCGAGCACACGTCACATTCGCATACTCAAAGAGACAAAGAATCAAGAACAAGTGGACCATCGAAAGGGGAACGAGTGGCGTCGAGAACATGTTGACACCACACACAGTATCAATCAGCGTCGTAGTGAAGAATTCCAGTACAGACAAATTTCTCTAAATGTACTCTCCCTATTTGATAAAACCTCGATAATTAATATAAGAATGTTTCATTTTTAATTTTTTTAAGATTTTGTTTTTTATTAAATATATAAAATTAAATCACTAATTCTATTAACTAACATTGCTTTATTGATAAGGCAAATGGCTTTCCAACTGGTTTAATTAGTGCTAAAAGATGCTAAATGATAAAACCTCTAAATGTCTAAATGATAAGCCCTACGAGAAGACCCTTATAAGAGTAACCTCCATAAGTGATAGTCGGTTAAGGCTGGAGTTCAGGGGGTTTCAAAGTTGGCGATTTCGGAGAACGATTTCATCCAAAATTGGGGACGACCATGTTTTGGCAAATCGAACTGTTCAAGGTCGAACCCCCCCCTCGCCATTTTAAGGAAATTTTTTGTCCATTTCAGGAATTTAAATTTGCCTCGGAGGGTTTAGGGTTCATGTCCGTTACATTGCGCGTCTCCTCTTCATACCGAAAGCCTACGTAGCGCAGAAACGTGTGGAAAGCCGCATCGTCCGTTCGAGGGACTTGGAATCCAATGAGCACACGGGCGACGTCGGCGCCATGGTTGCGATAGTGAAAGAGACTCACGTTCCACTGACGCGCGGATGCACTGCCACGACCCAGGATAGATGGAGGGCGCCTTAGTTCTTCGTGGTGGCGTGGGAAGCATACCAAAGGGAACGTACCTGAGCGTATCAAGAAAGTCTTTGAGTGCACCAGGGCGCTCGGGAAATTCCAGTCGGAACAAACGTTCGTTCGTGATCTGTTGAAATATATATATCACCGTGAGCAGGATATAGAGTCCGAGTCGTCGGACAATAAGGATGAACACAGTCGGAGAACGCACATTTTCAGGGCGGCCGCCAGCGAGATGGCGCAGGTGGGACTTGGCGAGCTCGTTCGAGGCCACTTCGATGGCGTGCATGTCGCCGCGGTCGTTAATATCCGTTACGACACCAACAAACTCGTCGTGCGTCTTCGTCTGGATACTCATCCAGATACGCGCCTCCTTGTCACTCTCCGAGTCCATGCGGTAGGAAAACTCGGTTACATTATAGGGATCTGAAAAAGCGAGAACGCAAGCCGTGCAATCATGTGAGTGACTCGTAGCATACACACATCACTGGATATCACGCTACCCTGATTCTCCCAACGTACAGATGATGGTGTAAAGCTCATGAAAACTACCAATTTTTTCTGGAATCTTGACGGCCACGAAGCGTTCGCGGTCATTCGAACGCTCTGAAATAAATCGAGTCGATCAAAGTCCATGTTAGCAGCTTCGAGCACCGCCACATAATTTTCATCGTGGGCGTCGTCCACTTTGGCGTACTTCTTGACACCAGCAACACTAATTACACCTGTTCGAGACGCAGGTTGCAGTTACTGCAATCAGTCGTTCGCTAGATGATAGAAACGGGTGATGCAATGACGCACACGTACCAGTCGGTTCCATGAGTGAGCGCGTGTCTCCAAACACATCCTTAATCGCTGAGAACATCTCATCCGTTGACACGGTGGCCACGTCGTCCACTAGGTCCTTGCACAAACGAAAATTCTCCTTGCAGAGGCTCTTTAACCCACTTCCTCGGTGAACCAATTAACACTCGGGAAAGCCACGCGAGAATTCTGCTGCAGCGATACCTCAAGGAGATTCGCCCCTTCGGCTTCTACACCAATAATTTTTACATTGGGAGCTACCTCTTTGGCATAAGCGGCAATACCAGCAATCATCCCACCGCCTCCGACAGGGGCAAAAATAGCAGTGGGGCGATCTCCGGCCGTCTATTCACATATAACTACCGACGTGAAGAGCTATTCAAAGTAGCAGTAGCATATTCCATACGTACCTCTTTTAAGATTTCCATACCTATTGTAGCGCAGAGACTGTGGTTGCCACCCAATCTCAGACTCGGGACCAAACACGTGTGTCTGGGGTTAGGGTAGAGGGCGGTGATTTCACAAAAGAAAATCGTCCATTTCGCCAAAACGAAATCGACTAGCTCGGAGCTAGTCGATTCCCGAAATGGACGAAAAATCGGCCAAATGGTCGACCATTTCACCTACAAAAATTACGCGAAATCACCTAAATTTGAAACCCCCTTCTATCCGCCTACGTCGTCTTATGTACAAATCTGTACTTACATACGTAATGCTACCGTGAGTGGGCTGCTTTTTACCCTTGCACGCGTACCAGCGAAGTGCTGTAAGCTTCGTCTCTGACAGTAAAGGCGGAGCGGAAAACAGCTACAGGAAGCGTACAGTGAACAGCGATGTGTTGGAACGAATAAATGTACCCATAGAGCAGGATCTTCGAAGCTGGGACAGTACCAGTTGGAGCGATTCTCGTTGCCTTTGATTGTACACCCTGCGCATGCACGCTCGCAAGTGTGCAATAAAAATAGTGTATACGATCCGTAGTGCAGGTTACAAAGGAAGAGGCCGACGCTGACGAAACAAATCATCATTGCGCACTGTCCACAATAGGTGGAGCGTGATACAACGTGTAATTTGCCACATATCACGCACCACGACAACATGATCGAACCAAGCGGGTATAACCGCCGGAGAACGGCCAAGAGCGATGCCGAGCCACGTTGGCGTGGATTCGAAGAAGCTTGACCAGTCTCGAAACTGGAGAGCCCATAGCTTAGCTGGTAGAATGCAGTCGAAAAAAAGATGTCGCTCTGTTTCCACCGCGCTGTACCCATTTAGAACACAACAAATGATGTTCGGGTGCTCCTCGCGAAGAAATTAGAAACGCGAGCGCACTGGAAGTAGACGGAAAGCAAGTCTGAACTGCAGATATTCGTAGGTGGGAAGCAACAGCCGGCGAAGACATTGTGATCGAGTCATAAAATCTTGAATCTCGGTCATCGTAGATCTCGAGTCATTCAGCTTGATTGGGTGAGGCTTTGTGGCGTTGGTACCTTCCAGACAAGTAGAAGGAGCTGATGTCGGGTCACAGAGGGAATAGCGCATACGCGCTCTCTGACCTGTACGCCAACATATGGCGCATTGGGGCACACCCATGTCACACCAGGAGGCGGTAGTGGTGCATTGGAACATAAGTCACAAAGCCTTTTGAAGACTTGTGTAGCTTCTTGGTGTAAGCGTTTGATCCACTAGTACTGCTTGTACGCGGGGATTGACATGATTCGATAGTCAATATGGCTTCGTGCGAACACTTCAACATCTGGCCATTCACCAGCAGCATTCAAGTAGTCTGCAAGACACCGAAGCTTGAAGGTCGTTGCGGTGTGCTGCCGGAAGCCGCGCTGGGGCTCTGAAACCATGCACATACTACGTATTCTTGTTTCCCAGCTGTTGAATCGGGTAGCAATTTCAAACTGGAAATCGGCGTCAGCGTGAAACCAGATTGGTTGGTTTAACGCGTAGCCGAGACGAGCAAGGGGGGAGGGAGGAAAGATCTGGACAGGTGACTTCCACTTGATCACATACAACAGCCGCCAGACCTGGCGCCACCACTGGTGCAGTACATTCCACTTAAGCAAGGCGCCATGACGCATGGATCTAACCGTGAGAAAGTCAATAGGTTGCCAGACCCCATGTTGGCAGAACGAGCGACAAAAGCACGAATCCCGGTGTGGTCTAGTTACGCTGGGTTGAGTCTGACACGGAAATGAATGAAGAAGCACGTTTAGTTTTTGACGTTTGAGTGACGCTTCGATGCTGGGTATAGACAAACCACCCTCGGAGCGAGACTGGTACAAGAACTCCTCGGGAATCAGCTGGATGTGTTTGGCGTTGCGTTCATAGCGACGAGAAAGCACAAAGCGGTTAAGTGTGGACTGCCATCGCTTGACGATACATTGCGATATAGGCACATGCACTGTGAAGTGCCACAACCGAGATAGAACCATCGTTGAGGCAATCAGCAGGCGTCCTCGCAATGTGTGGGCGCAGCGGAACCATTGAAGAAAGCCTTCATAAAATCGTCGGTCCAAAAACTCCACAATGGCGTCTTCGACGGGAGCCTGACCAAATAGAATACCCAATAACTTAATCCGACTGACCTCGTTGAAGTACTCGTACGCCAGGAACAAAGGTATGTAGGTCGGCTCTCCGGTTAAGTTGCATAAGCGCATTTTGAAAGGTTGAGCTTGGCCCCGGATCCATCGCAGTACAGTTGAACTAGTTCAAGCTGTGCCTGGATACCAAATAACGAGCTGGAGAGAAACGTCGAATCATCAGCAAAGAAGACACTAGTTGCAGTGTGGTCCTTGGTGATGCAGACTCCATGTTCTTCATGTTGGCGTAGTAGGTTCCCCAAGGGCTCAATGACCATAAGGAACAGTAGTGCTGAGAGTGGATCTCGTTGTTTGACTCCTTGCGTTGGAAATATAGCTTGTTAGACGTGACCATTGAGCAAAAGATGTGCCTGTGGGCGAGTGTAAAGCAGCTTCACCCATTCAGAAAAGGCGCCACAACAGCCCTTTCGGTCGAGTACTTGAAACATAAAATCCAGTTGACTCGTTCATACGCTTTCTCAAAGTCAAGAAACATGGCGAAAGCTTCCTCGTCGATTGCAGTCATGAGGTCTTGCATGTCAGCCGTGAACCGCACGTGGTGGTGGATTGACCTCTCTTTGACAAACGCCTTTTGATCAGGATGTATAAGCTTGGGGAGAAAAAGATGGAGGCGGTAGGTCAACACTTTTGACAACGCCTTCACGTCAACGCCTATGAGCGAGATCAGACGAAAATTGCCGGGATCGTCACGCGGGCCTATCTTGTGCAACATGCACACAGCTGAATTGCGTTGTGAAGGGAGAATCTCTCCGCGTAGCAGTTGTTAGTAAGCAATATGCTCAGAAATTCGCCGAAGATGACGGGGTCGACCTGGTAGAAGCCAGCGGTGAGTCCGTCCATGCCAGGCGCAGAGCTGGACTTCATGGCTTTCAGCGCGTCGGTTAGGTCGGCTCCAAAGATTAGAGCGTTTAGAAAATCTTGTTCGTTAATCGTTTATCGATCGTTTGTAGAAACTTTCGTTGACTGTCAAAATTAGCTTGTGGTGGTGGTCCAGCGAGACCCGCAATGTAACGGGGTTGCATTTGGTTACGTTGGTGTACGTAAGTACACAACGGTTAAGGTCAAGTATTGACCAGTCCGAAAGGTTCGGACCTATTGATTGTTTTAGCCAATCAGGGAGGGAGACCTTGGTGAAGGCGTAGCAGCCTGCCACGTGTTGGTACACAGGTGGTGTACATTGCATTTTGGCTAGGTACGAATTAAGTAAGTTCTACCGAGTATTGCATCTAGTTTATATTAGTTTATTAAGTTAGGCTAATTTTATATTAAATAAATAAATCAGTTTACAAATACACTGAATAATGCTAGGCGCACGACCCGGAACGGTCGCGCGTGCAGTGAGTGTCGTAGCAGCGGAGCACCTCCCCTATCTACTCCCTATTAAGGGAAGCCTTAGACTAAGGCGTTAGTGTTTACTAAACGTAAACTCAGGGAATCTTGGCCCCTAGTGAGATAGCAATCTCTCACTAATCCCTTATATAAGGGCGTATCGGCTAAGTAGCGGCGTATCGCCACTTAAGTAAAGTCTTCCTCTGGGGCTCGCCGCTCCGTGCGTGTACGCACCGGCTACATCTGGTAGCACTTGTAGTCAATACAACACCTGTGTTGGTAGACGGCATACTCTGCAAAGGATGAACCAGGAAGATTGGGGAAAGCTAACCCCCGTCCAACAAGAAGCCTTTAAAAGGCTGATGATCATATTGGGTCAGGATGGCATGCGCCTCCTAGTAGATCAGGGCCTTGATGCCGAGCGTGAGGGGGTGAACGCCCTCATCGCCCATGAGGCGAATTCTCGCGGAAGTTACACCGCGTCTACGGAGGTGAGACCTCCGTTATCTATCAAGATAAATGAATTCACCGGTGAAAAAGGTGATAACCTTTATGTGTGGCTTCGCGAGGTCGAAACGTCCTTCGCCACAGCGAATGTGATCAAGGATCATTTGCAACTGGGACTTGCACTAACCCATCTTACGGGCAAAGCCCGTACATGGGCATTTACGATTCCGTATTCGGTCACGAACGTGTTCCCGACCTGGGCAGTCCTTAAGCGAAAGATTATAGACATGTACCCTACGCCTGATCTGATTTTCCAGAATCAGCTTGCGTTTCTGAGGTGCCGTCAGGGCACTAGGGACTTGGAGACATACGTCCAAGAACTAAAGACCCCGTTGGAAGGGATGTACGCGAAAGCGTAGTCGGACGATGTGTCCATTCCCGTGTTCATGGGAGGCCTGAAAGAAGGGCCAGCACTTCGGAGCTCTTCCGATGCCGACCCCAATCCCTGGGGGAGGCGTTCAAGAAGGATTTTAACGCCGAAAGGAACTTTCGTTCCTCAAAGGTGGGTCCTGAACCCATGGACCTTAGTCAAGTCGAAGCGGAGGAGAAACCTCCCTCTAAGAGTCACTCTGACTCCTTCTCGCAGAGCTTCGAAGCGGAGCTCCTTGCAATGTTGCAGCGGCATGGGCCGCTAAGGTGCTTCCTGTGTGGAAGTGCGGATCATCTGCGGAACAGGTGTCCGAAAAAAACCAGCGATACACTCGCTATAAGGGGCCGAGGGCGGGTAAAAAACCATCGCCCAAGCCTTCGGGAAACGACGTCTCCCAGTAGGTGCAGGGAGCCCTACTGGGGGATCCCTCAGTGCTGTAAACTCCAGGGTAGGGGACGACAGTACAAAGCCCCGAGGGAAAAGGTGCTTTCTAGCACCGAGTTGGTGTACCAGCCAGGTATTCTGGTCGTCCTTGCGGACGTGAAATGTTTTGATAAGCCTTGTAGAGTCTTGATAGACTCTGGAGCGTCTGACAATTATGTCAGACAAGCTTCTGTGGAGAAGAGTCGGCTGTATGCCGAGGCCCTAGAGGCACGTTCTCGTGACGTTGTCACGGTCCGTCTAGCGACGGTCGTACAAGTGTTTCTGTACCCAAGGTCTCGATTGACCTTAAGCTGAAGTTTGCAGACTTCGATAGCTCAGAACGTTGATTAGTCCTGGATTTGGACTCGAGGTATGACCTCATTCTGGGCATGAAGTGGCTGGAACGCCACGAGCCATGGATAGAATGAAAGTCTAAGTCCATTGGCTCAACTCAGCGCGATCGGGTGAAGCATTGGAGAGTCATCAACCCACCTTTTCTCGATCGCAAAAGCGATTCTGGCGAGAGACGCCAGATATTGGGATGTCTGAGATGATCAGTCCCAATGAGGTCAAGGAAGGGTTCCTTAACGAGGGGGATTCGGCGGTTAATCCCCACGCCGATATAGGCGATACTGGTGAGTCGCCAGTGGTAGAGGTGGATTCCTCTGAGGTTAAGCGCGAGGCGTTTCCTAGAGAAGAGACACGAGGTTTGTCTCTTCTGCAGGTCGGGGTTCCCGACCACGCCGTGTTAGGCGAAAGTGTTGCGACTCCAGTCGTAGGGGTAGAGACCCCGGTGGTTAAGCGCAAAGCGCTTTCAAGCGGATAGACCCGTAATTCGTCTCTTCCGCACGTCTAATTGATTCCAACCACGCAGTATTAGGTGCGACCGGCGATTCACCGGTGGTAGAGGTAAAGTGTAATGGGGTGCCATTACATAATTGATATTCAAGTTAGAATATCACAGTTGAGTTTCAGACGCGTTGTCTGAAATTCAAATAAAAGATTATAAGTTATTATAATCTACGAAGGAAAAGTCGATTCGGTATAAATACCGAATCATGCAGGTTAACTAATAGTACAGTTAGTTTAAGACTTGATATTATTATATTAGTTAGGTAATTACTATACTATTAGCCGCTAACCACCCATTTAATAAACACTCTTAATTTTGCGTTCTAATAGACAAGTAAATATTTATATATTTACTTTTAGTATAGGATTAGTTGTCATCAACTAATCCTACCCCTCTTGTATTTCGCGCTTCCTCGCCCAACACAGTGTAAGCCTGTAACAGGATCAGTCCTGTTACACCTGGTAGCACTTAGTGGTCCGTCCTAACGACCACAGTTCCGTTCCGCTAGTTAACTAGAGGAGCGAAGATTAAGAGCCGCTCGGCATCATGTCGCGAGACATGACGCCTGCCGAGCAAGAGAGAACGCTGGAAGTGGTGACAAAACACTTCCCTCACTTCTCGTCGCGTAGTAAAGACGCGACGGTAGAAATGGTTTGGTCCATGGGGACCGTTACCATCCTCCTGGGTAAGACCCCGGAGGAAGTGATAGAGGGGGTGAATCGCTTTAGGCGAAACCACCTAGAAAAGCCAGCACGGCCCGCGCAAGAGGCATCGCGGACCGCATCTGAACCTGTAACGCATAGCGTTGAAGTGGTAAAGGCGCGAGTACTGCCCTTTACCGGTGAAGGGGGCGAGCCCCTTCGTAGATGGTTCGCAGAGGTGGAAGATGCCATCTCTGCGCAAAATATTGCTGACGAACGTCAACAGGCGTACTTCGCCACAACATGTCTGGGCGGCAGATCCAGGACATGGGCGATGAGTCGCAGAGCCACTGATGACTCTGCGTTCCTTACTTATCAGGAATTAAAAGCTGAGCTAAATCTCAACTTTGAAGCTTCAGAAATGGAGCTAAGTAGTCGGCTGGAGTTCATGGAACTCCGGCAAGGTAAGCTTGACCTTCAAGCTTACGCTCAGAAGACGCAATATTTGCTGTCAAATATTGTGTATGAGCCGGTGCCCCCTGCTATGCAGGTCACTGGCTTCATGAAGGGACTCAATGATGGTCCCTCCAAACAGAGTCTTTACCGGCACCCGCCAAAGACTCTACAGGATGCCATTGATATGATCATACGTGAATAGTTCAGCATGCGATCAGCGTCATCGCATGCTGGGTACAGCCGAAGGTCTCAACATCCCTTCGCTTTTGACATGCCGCAACGGCATGTTAACAAGCAGCAGTCGGGCAGACGAAGCTCACACTTCGTCTCAAGAAATAGCCACCCGCGCCAGAGCATGGGCGGTGGAGGTCCAGAGCCGATGGACCTATCAGTTGCGGTTGCTTCGAATACGAACCAACCGAAACTTAAGAAGAATATTCGCTGCAATCGATGCGCGAAAATGGGGCATTTTGCCCATGAGTGTATGGCACCGCGTCCGGTGTCACGCTGTCAGCGGACGGAACCGTCCGCTGCACGGCGACACCAACAGGGACATCACCCTGTGGGTGCAAAAAACGTAGATCACCAGTAGGGGCGGGGTGCCCTACTGGGAATGTTATCCCACATGCCGACATAGGGAATGTGAGGGTAATAGCCCCAGACGGGACTATGTCCTGTCAAAAGGTGCAGGGTGATGATAAGCATCTTATCACCCTGGAGGTTAAGCCGCACGGGAGCGATGTCCCCATGCGAGCTTTGTTTGACACAGGAGCGTCAAACAATTTCGTTAGAACTCAGAGTCTAACGCTGTTGAGCTTCGTGGAGGTAGAAACCCCACGAAGTATGTTGTCAGTCCGGTTAGCAACAGGTGCAACCGTGACTATTCCAAAGCGCGTGATTAAAACACGCTTCGAGTTGAATGAACTGTCATTCGAGGATGAATTCATCTTCCTCGATTTAGATGACAAGTTCGATGTGATACTTGGAATCCCATGGATGTCCAAGTTTAAACCTTCTATCGACTGGGTTAACCTATCGGTCGACTGCGGCGGACCCACAGGATCTGATCACCCTGTGTGTAATCCGGCTGTATCATAAGATACAACCGCAGCGTCGGACAGTCGGGTGGATAGCGATGGCACCACCAGGTCTGTTCCGACACGATCAGCGGAAGGTACCTCCGCTGGTGAGAGTCCAGAGGGACTACCACACGTAACAGAAGAGTCGTTGCGTGTTGGAGAGAAACATTCCACGGGTGATAAAGAACACCGTTAGAATGAAGTTATATCCACTGTGGGAAACACCCACCGTGAGAATGAAATAGTATCCACAGTGGGAAACACCCACTGTGCGACAGAAGGTTCCAACACGATGAAAGAATTCCGTGTTGATGAGAGTGAACTCACGATCGAGTGCAATCGTGAGCACAACTCCGTGGTGGACAGTGCCCACCACGTTGCGTTAGCCATGCACACGGGTGATAAAGACCACCGTGTCGCAGAACAGGCGACCGATCAGACGAGCACATCTGATCGCCAAGAAGATTCCATGGTAGGCAGTGGTCACCATGATGATGAGTATTCGCACACAGTGAATTGTAATCACCGTGTAGCAGTCAATCAGACGAGTGCGTCTGATTGACAGTTCCGTCGAGACGATCAACGTCTTGACGCAAACGGAGACCGGATTAGCTACCCAGTCTCTGTTGATGGAACACCCTCCGAAAGAAAGTTCGGAGGTGATGGCTCTTCCAGCGCTAAGCTGGAAGAAGTTTATGAGAAACTTGCACGATGATCAGATCGAACAGATCTGTATCATCGTTGCAACAGATGATGTAGTGGATATTCGTTCACGAATATCCACATTACAAGTGGAAAACATTGGGAAAGAGGTTCCCAATGATCAAACCAAAGTTCAGCGCTTTGAAGCGCAGAGCTGGGAGTCGCTTAAAGCGAACTACCCATTTTATGAGGTACTCCGAGAATACGCTGACGTATTCCCAGAAGAAGTACCTAGCGATCTCCCTAAGGATAAGGGAACTCGTCATGAAATTGACCTTGTGCCAGGCACGAAGTATTGTGTCACGCGGCAATGGACGTTGCCGCGTGATCAAGTAAAAGCGATCGACGAGTTTTTCGAAGCTCGTCGTAAAGCAGGCCAAGTGGGGGAGTCTATCTCACCGCACTCTACCCCCACCTTTTGTGTGAAAAGGTCCACAGGTGGGTGGAGAATCCTTCACGCTTACAACAAGCTGAACGCAGCGACGGTAACGGCGCAGACGCCAATACCGCGAAAAGATGTCATCATTGATGGCATGTGCGGGAGCACCATCTTTAGTGCTCTCGATCTAACAGATGGATTTTATCAAATCCTAATGCGTGAGAAGGATATCCCTCTCACGGCGGTAAGCACCCCAAGCGGGATGCTTTGGGAGTGTCTTGTTATGCCGCAGGGGCTTCGAAATGCCCCTGCTACGTTTAACAGATGCGTAACGCATCTATTACGCCCAGTGCGAGAATTCGCACCGAGTTATTTCGATTAAGTGTTCATCCATAGTAAGGGTGAACACGATAAAAGCGATGTAGATGTCCATAGGGAACATCTACGTCGAGTGTTAGAGCTTATGCTTACGCATAAGCTCTATGCAAATCTAAAGAAGTGCACCTTTGGTGCACCTGAGATACCCGTTCTTGGATGTTTTGTGGGCAAGCACGGGGTGCGCTCTGATCCAGAAAGATCAGGGTGATCGTTGAATGGCCTACGCCAAACAACGTTAAGGAACATCGAAAGTTCCTTGGGTTGGCAACATATTTGCACAAGTATTCGTGCAACTATGCTGGGTTAATACGACCTCTTTCTCAATTACTTAAGAAAGATGTCGAATGGCATTGGGATACCCAATGCCAAGATGCTTTTGATGCAATCAAGAAAAGCTTGACTGAAGCGCCTGTCTTGGCTATAGCCGATAACGAGCGTCCGTTCCACGTCGTTTGCGACGCGAGCGATTTCGCTATCGGATGTGCTTTGATGCGTGATCACGATGATCGTGATCGCGTAATCTGCTATCAATCGCGTCAGTTGCGCCCAGACGAGCACAACTATCCAGTGCATGACAAGGAACTCCTTGCCATGAAGTATGCACTGGCCAAATTTTGGATCTATCTATTGGGAGATAGACCATTTGTGGTTTACACGGACCATGCGTCGCTACGCACGGCCGTGAATTCACTACACATTTCTCAAAGAATGGCTCGATGGCTGTCATTCTTTGCTGAGTACAACTTTAAGGTTGAATACAAACCCGGAAAATTGAACGTGATAGCGGATGCGCTATCACGAAGGCCCGATTACGAGACGAAACCGTCCGTAACCGAAGGTGCAAGTGCAAACGCGATCCGTTGCACTGCTTTGTCGTCGTCAATTATACGACAAGTACGCGAGGCGTACAAAACAGACGAGGAGACACGTCTGTTGATTGATTACTTAAGTAATCAATCAAGTGAGAAGCGCGACGATTTCCCAGAGTTCCTCCGCGCTTGCGTGCATCGATATCGACTGCACGATGGTCTGTTGCTTTACAGCACAGACAAAAAAGATGAAATTCGCATCGTCGCTCCAAACGACGATGATCTCAAACATCAAATTATGTTTGAGTATCATGATGCACCTATTTCGGGGCATCAAGGTCGAGAGAAGACATACGCTTCTCTCTCACGTGACTTTTACTGGCGAAACCAGTACAAGTGGGTACGGAAATACGTACGCGCTTGCGAGATTTGCCAGCGCGTTAAGCCTGCGCAGTCTGCACAGGCTCCGCTGCAATCTCTGCCGGTTCCGACAGAGTGTTGGAAGTCCTTTTAAATGGACTTCGTATTCGGTCTTCCACCCGACAATAGTCGGAAGACCGGAATAGTGGTCTTTGTAGACCGTTTCAGTAAGATGGTACATCTTACTGCAGTATCAGCGAACGTAACCGCCGCTCAAAAAGCGCGGATATTCGTTGATACGGTATTCCGTTTGCACGGAATGCCGGAAGACATTGTCTCGGATCGAGATCCGAGATTTACAGGACGTTTCTGGCAAGAAACGTTCTCATTGTTGGGAACCCAGTTGAAGATGTCAACTGCGGACCATCCGGAAACGGATGGGCAGACGAAACGGGTTAACCGCGTTCTCGGAGACATGTTGCGATCATACGCACATGCCTTTGAACAGTGGAGTGACTATCTGCCACTCACTGAATTCGCGATTAACAATTCGGTGCATGCTGCAACTAAGCATACACCGTTCTACGTGAATGCCTAAGCATCCACGAACCCCAGATTTACTTGGCGGTACGCCAAATCTAAGTTGGGGAGGGACCCGCTCAAATTTTGAGCAAGTCAATGCGCAAGTTGCAACTGCAACTTGTGAACAAAACGATGGCCCTTCTACTGAAAGTACAGTAGAAGCGGAAGCAGCTTCAAATGAAACTGAAGCTGCATATGATGAATATGTGTCTGCAGCAATGGCTGCAGACAATAAGGGGCAGCGTACCGAGTACTTGGTACGCTGGCTGGGCTTCCCCCAAGAGTTCGACTCTTGGGAGCCGATTGAGGTTCTGAGGGCGGACGCCCCAGACCTTTTAACTGAGTTTGAGAAGGAGTCTCAAACTCATAATGCAAAGTAGCATCAACACTAGGTTTTGATGCATTTAGGGCATCGATTAAGCCCTGAATTTCGGCGGGTACGGAAAAACCACCGTACCCTCGCAACTCCTCCTCTGACAGACGAGGAGCGCCCTGCGGACACCGCGGGAAAACGAGTTGAGAAGGGACACCACAGTTCAACCCTTCTTTGATGCAAGCAAAATGGATAAATTCCATTTTGCCTGTTCGCGATTGCTTTAAAAAGCGCTCGCGCATTACGTGAACTTTATTCACGTAATCATCTGGGCTTTTGTTGTAGTTGTCAACAAAAGCGTTCCAACTCTGAGTCAGGGCGTCTTTATCATCCCTGTTCCTCCTCGACCCTTTCCGGCTCGAATAATATCGAACCTGGAAAAAGAGGTCAATAAAGCACAGACGTCTATCGTCTGTACTTCGATCGAATCGACGTGACTGGATATCTTCGCAGTCATCCAGCACGTTGATATCGAACAACGCATATTGGCGTCCCGCTTACGGTGACCACCACTGTTGGGGGCAATAGCCCATCCAGGGGTCCAAAACCCCACTTTGTACGGAACATGTGGTTCCGTACGATGATACGCTTCAGAAGCGGCAGGCGCCGCTTCTGATTGTCGCTGTCAGCTATGACAGCGACACCAGAGTCAGCATCGCTGTTAGGCGATGAGCACCTAGCGAGTTTCGACTCGCTAGATCCTTTCGTGGGGACAGCTGTACCCCCATCACTTTGTTCGGAGTCAGAACTTCCGAACATGGCCCTCTTGGCAATATGCCATTCGGAAGTTTCCATCGTGCGAGATGTTGCATTAGCAACATCTCCCTGTTTCTTGCCAGATGCCGCCTTAGCAGCATCTGTGGTCGAAGACGGTACGTCTTCTGACCTTTGCGTAGTTGACGCTGCTAATGCAGCGTCACTGTTGTCACTCAACACCTCAGCACCTAGTGCTGAGGCGGAGGAAGAAGCTCCTTCAATGTTTTCAGCAGAGCTCTTTAGAGCGCCGCCGCGTGCTTTGACCATCGAGTCGATGGTCAATCAGTTGGTGAATGAGAAATTCCGACCAACAAGTGCCACCTATGATTGGCCAAAATAAGAATTATTATTGGCCAACCACCTTAAGTGGGGGGTGATGTAATGGGGTGCCATTACATAATTGATATTCAAGTTAGAATATCACAGTGAATTTCAGACGCGTTGTCTGAAATTCAAATAAAAAAATAGATTATAAGTTATTATAATCTACGAAGGAAAAGTCGATTCGGTATGAATACCGAATCATGCAGGTTAACTAATAGTACAATTAGTTTAAGACTTAATATTATTATATTAGTTAGGTAATTACTATACTATTAGCCGCTAACCACCCATTTCATAAACACTCTTAATTTTGCGTTCTAATAGACAAGTAAATATTTATATATTTACTTTTAGTATAGGATTAGTTGTCATCAACTAATCCTACCCCTCTTGTATTGCGCGCTTCCTCGCACAACACAGTGTAAGTCTGTAACAGGATCAGTCCTGTTACATAAAGACCTCTGTGGATAGGCGCGATGCGCTTCCAATAGATGGGGCGATTAACTCCCCCAATCTGGGTCCAGGGAAGAGTCCCGAGGCCAGTAGCCAGCAGTCCTATCGGATGCTGAATAGCGTGACAGGTGTTGTCACGGAAGGCGTAAGCCTGGAACGGTTGTCTGGGGTAGGCGAACGGTTGTCGTTGGAGGAGATGTCCTTCAACGAGTTTGATACTGCTGTAAAAGCAGGTGAAATCGACGAGGTCGTCGTGTTGAGTCCGGAAGAGGAGTTGAACTCCTTATCCACGATGGACGAGTCAGTTTTGGTGCAAATCAAACTGGCATTTAATGCCCAAAGCGGCCTCAAGATCCTTGCGGATCCTGAGGACCCTTACCATTCCTTAATTAAGGAATTTGGAGATGTCATTATTGACAGCCCGCCGATGTGGTTACCACCGGATTGGGGAGTAAGACATGAAATTTGTCGTGAAGGAACTTAAATTTTCGAGACTTCCACTCAAAAACCACATAAGGAAGCGATATACTACACTTCTCTTGCTTATACTTCCCAGGTTCTTGGTACTTACGTCCGAACCTTAACACAAAGTCACTGAAAATGGACAGTTCCCTGTAACACTCAGGTTTCACCTTAGCTTAGGTAACCGCAAAGGATCTTTATCACGCCTTAACACGCGTTCACTTAAAGGTTTCCTCTGGATATACTTAGACTTAGTTTTTTTATGGGTTGAAAAGGGTTGGTTGGTTGAAAGAACGACTCTCTGAAAAGGGAGAAAATTTGATTATAATTAAAGTACTAAGAAATCCTATATCTACCTCTAGTCTCTGTTCACCTTGTTACTTCTTGGTTACTTCAGCACTGGCTTCAATACCGAAAAACTTACTTCATGGTCGGCTAAACTGTCGTGGACGGTCACCCGTATACTCTTTATGTATACGTTCCATATACACTTAACCACAGACTCCAGCCACTTCACCACAACCGCCCCTTGCGCAGCTTCAGCGTAGGCGAGCAAAAGCAAGCAATCCATTTATGTATCACCTCAATATCAAAGTTTCGCTAATTCCACTTCAAAAGTGACTTGCCTCACTGTCCGCCATAGTAGAAACAAAACAGGGGGTATCATATCTCTTTCACGCTTCCATAATCCGATCCCAATCGATATCCTGCTCGAATACATATCGCGCAGCCACAATGAATAGGTAATCGCGTGATCTGCTGAGTGATACCAACGATCTTGAAGGGTTCCCTGCAATAAATCCTATAGTATGCGAACGCACCATCGTAACGATAGTGATATATGCTTCTCTGCCTTGACTTGAATCAGTAGTATCCACTTCGATATCCAAATGGTCTTCATATAATCCATTCAAATACCGTAACTCTCTCCTCATAGCCGATACTTGGTCTTGATATGGCGAAGTAATCAAAACTGACTTTTGTATAACCGTACCCAAACGTCGTGACTCTACCTGCAAAACCTACCGTATCTTATCCACTAACTGCACCACTATTGCCAATTCAATGACATTTCTGTGCTTGTACTCTGTGCGCTCACGTTCCTCAACCCATTCTTGAGAAATAATCCACACGACATGCTGTTTCACCAAAATTTTCCCTACCCTAGAGGGGTAACGATCATCTGGCTGAGCCCAATCAAGAGTTTCCATCTTCTTCAGATGTATTGATGCCAAATAATCTGGTAAACTATAGGTTCGATCTCGAATAGTATAGGGATAAAACGTTTGTAACAGTCTCGTGATCATAGGGTGGCTCCTAAATTCTGCCGTCATGGTAACTACAGGGAATGCAGGTGATATTTTTCTCATCGCTCGGCAATGTTCCATGGAATGTATCAACCCCCATGTAATCTTGTGACGACGTGCATCATTACGGAATCGCTGTTTCATTCTTTCATCCATAGGGGAGTACGCAAAAAGTTGGTACGGATCTACCACTGATATAACCACTTGTACCCAAGGCCTAATGGATTGCTTCGGCTGTTTGCGCACCTTCATCATTGATAATTACGTCATAACGCACATTCGAGTAATCTGGTCGCCCCAATTGAGCCAAAGTGGCAACAATCACACGTGCTCCATCTAACGTCTCTCTCTCTTTCAACCTCAACCTAGGATATATTTCCTTCCGATTCACACACCCTTCCAATGCTTGACGCTCGCATCGTAGTATCTCCGAGATAAACCTTCGTCGATACTTTTCAGCCTCTGACGCTAACATGGTGCCTTTTATTTCCTCCAACCGAATGATATCATGATCATCTAACTGATTTGAATCCATCAACCTTTTCAGATCTTCATCAATGGCTGCATTGGTCTCGGACAGATGGCAATCCGATGTAGGGGAAAAACTGCTAGTAAGGATAGTACAACAGCCGTAATAGTAGAAGTCTTCCCACATCCATATGGACCACGAGACAACACTATCCCTTTCGTTTCTATTGCCGCACGTATCACTTTCATTTGATCCTATCCAATCTGCGCTGAAATGATGTATATACCGCTGTTTGTTCCGCCTCAGCCATTACCGATGAATTCCTCAGAGACTGAACAGTTTCTCTTTTAACCATCAGATTTAATATCTCCGGTGGTGGATCTCTAGTCAGCCTGTCTACCGCTCCGAACCTTCGGATGTAATTGATAATGTTAGCTTTGGGTGACCATCGTGACTTATGGATGTTCTCTTGAATGCGTCCACCCAGGGCGGTGGTTAAAATAACGTGTCTGAATCCTACCGAACAGTTTATCCCCCAGCCTAAAAGTTCCAATTTGTTGCCTCGTGGAACACATAATTGCCCATAGTCCCATCTTTGCAAATCTTCTGTACTGGTATCTACATATTCCGTCATATCGTTTCCGGCCACATGCAGGTTTATTATCCCTCTCATTAATGGCATGAAACGCGTGGTACCACCATCATTGTTGTACGTGTTCTATCGTTTGGCTAAAAAAAACATTTCCCCACGCCATATGACAACACATGAAGCTTAAAGGTTGACTCAACCGTATCCGTTGTCCATCCATTATGATCAGGGTTAGTAGCCCAAAATGCATCCAGATGTGTCACTAGGCACAAAGTAAGGAGTTAATCACTTACAGACACAAAATCATCCACATACACCTCTCGATATTTTGCGTATAACCAATGTCTGCAGCTTCCTTGGTATTGAAATTTTGTTATGGTCACATCATACTTTAGACTGCACAGGTCATCCCTGCAAGTAACCACCACCCCAACATTCACGCAAAAAACTACTAGAGACTCTGAACCTCCTATCAATAGCGTGACAGCAAACAATACACTCCTTGCATCCTCCGGGGTGATCGATTTGATTTGTCGCCGTATACTAATTTCGCTATGCAAGTCCAATGCTCGGATTTCATTAATGATAGCTCCTGGGTTGATAGTGCTTTTTTCCACATCCTGACACCAATTCTTTTCAATATCTGACATACGCGATATCACTTGCCTTTCCATTGAGACAGGTTACATATACTATACTACGCTACCTCTCGACACTCTGCTGTGAGAAGTCCTTCCTTAAACGTATAGCTTCGATATTCCTCTTTCCTCTGTACCACCGTCTTGACCGTCTCTGCATTCGTACCGTTCATTGGAGTAAGATTGTTCCAAATTTCCCCACATATTCCATCACAGTTCTGCATTGTATTTGCAGGCAGGTCTACATCTTCCGAGACGCACTTGTGGTCCTCTATTGGTGCACAGAGATCCTGTCTAGACGACAGCTCATATTTTTTGGTGGACGGCTCCTCTCCATTACCTTCTTGAAGACTCGAAATTGAGTCTGCCGAGGAATTCTGTCAAATCTATGGCTATGGGGTTGTCCTGTCTTGATTATCTATCAACATTTAGGGTGCTGTCCAATAGTCCTTCTCTGATTGTTTTGGCTCCGATGCTCCTTCATTCACTGTTTTCCGTTGTTCGAAAATTTTCCCGGAGTTTGTACTTTTCCCTTTTTGTACTGTACCTTCAATCCCCACATCTTTGCACATATTAACATCTTCAGCCGACATTCTTTGCAATTCACGCTGCGTTAGCACAGCATCTGTCATATGTGCCGACTTCTCTTCCACTCCCGATGATGTGCGATTACGATTGTTCAAACCTTCCCCACACATCTCTTCATGGACATGCCCCATGCTTGCAGGCAGGTCTATATTTTCCGAGACGCATCTATTTTTCTCTTCGGGACCGCTGAGCCCTTGTCTACACGGCAGCTTCTCTTCACTAGCTTCATGAAGACTCGAATTTGGATCTTCTGTGGATTCTGTTACATCTATGGCTGTGGAGACGTCTCGTCTTGATTCTCCATCACCCTTTTGGGTGCTATCAAATAGTCCATATCTTGGAGTTGGCTCCGATGGTCGTTCATTCACTGTTTTCAGCTGTTCGAAAATTTCACCGGAGTTTGTGTTTTTTGTTTCTCCCACTGTACCTTCAAGCTCTACCTCTTTGGACACATTGACATCGTCAGCCGACATGCTCTGTAATTCAGATTGAGTCACCCCAACATTTGTCACACTTTTCGCTTCCCTTTCCACTGCGGATGATGGACTTAGTCTCCCTGGTATCGCAGAGTCCATAACATTCTGCTCTTCATCGACGTTCACATAACTCTCTTGTTCCAACTAAGGGCATGACCTTATAAAGGCGTGCTCGGTGTTCTGTGTTCTACACTCTAACCGATAAAGTTTTCGTCTGATACCCTCATACGACCTCGGCGTGGTCTTGGATCCGCTCGTGTTTAATGCATCACGTAACTTCTAAGCAATTAAATTTACGTCCCCTTCCCCACGTTCGATTGCCTCCTCCAATATGAGATCCTCTTGTGGGGTCCATCTCTTGCCACCTTTTCTGCTTTCACCTTGGTTATCATTTCCATCTGATATTACTCGGGATTTTCCTATATTCTCCTGGCGCAAGGCTTGCATCTTTCTTTGTACAGATGTTTTGTGAGCATTTTCTTATCTTGTAGGAATTGCACTGGATACTGTTCTACTATGTGATCGATCTTGGCCTTTCGTTCCATTAGAATTGTCAACCACTTCACTTCTTCTTTAGTCCACTCATTATCTCGTTTTCGTTTAGATCCCAATCGCATTAGCATAATCTCGACACTAGCCTCGGTTCTCTTAGCCCATCCATTTAATTGAAACCGTTGGTTGTACAAGTCGCTTATCTCGGAAACTGGTTTCGTCTGATCCTCACTCTCGCATTGTATACGTACTAACTCATCCTTCTCCTTCTTGGTCCATCTAGGAACGCGTGTATGAGAAGACTTTCGTTTGGCCATAGGTTGTGGATCGGATGTACTTCTAGGGGCGTCCCTTGATATGTTGGCACCATCCTAGCTGCGTTCTATTCCGCTGGCTAATTCTCCTGACGTTCTCAAGCTCAACAATGTTTGTATCGTGTCCACGTTCTCCATCTTATGTCATTCCAATTCGTTCGTAATACCCACCTTTTGGTCCAATCACACTGATATTTACTGTCGTGGACGGTCATCCGCGTACTTATCCAGAACAGAACTGTCGTGGACGGTCATCCACGTACTTATCTCTGACCTCGTACTTATCCACAACTGTCGTGGACGGTCATCCGCGTACCTATCCAAAACTGTCGTTGTAGCCGGTGCGTATACGCACGGTGCGGCTAGCGCACAGAGGAAAACTCTTCCTTAAAGCGGTAGCTACCGCTACTTAGCCGATACGCCCTTGTAAAGGGCTTAGTAGGACAGTTTTCCTACTCGGGGCCAAGATTCCCGGGTTAGTTTACGACTTAGCCTTAACGGCTGTATTCCCTTTACGGGATGTAAGTAAAGGGAGGACTCCCTCTTACCTACGACACTCACTGCGCGCGCGACCGGTCGAGGTCGCACGTCCGCTAAATAGAGTGAAAAGTAAACTGAATATATTTAATATGTAATTATCCTAAATTAATTTAAACTAATATAAACTATATGTAATACCAAGTAGAATATTCCTAATTCGTACCTAGCTAAAATGTAGTGTACACACCTGTGTACTGACACGTGGATGGCTGACACACCACCACACCAAGGGCCCCTGCCCTGATTGGTTAAAATAAACAAAGGTTCAAAACCTTTCAAACCGGCCAATACTGACCTCAACCGTGGTGTACTCATGTACAACAACACTCAATGTAACCCGAATGTAACCCCGTTACATCCTCCCCCATCAAGACTATTGCTTACGCAATAATCAAAATCTTGTTGGAGAACTCCAACGCCAGTTCCTCTGGACATCCATATGTACACCTCCAGTGGTGCTATGGTGTCTCCTCTAGAAAAGTTATACTACTCCGAAAACTCGGAGGTGGATGCCCTTGAGGAGACCTCCCCAATGGTTAGCCGTTCCGACAGCGCCGAACGGCGTTGTCGGCAGCCTAATTTATTCCCCATACGTGAGGAAAATGCACTAACCAGTGCGGCACCCCTGCCCATATCGGATGGTACATCCGAATCGCCAAAGGCGATCGTCACTAATGAGCTGGACGCAGCTCAAGACACCCAACTTGCCGCAGAGGCACTAAGGGCTGCGTTACGCGCCCCCAAACGCCCGTCAAGAGCGGCTTATAATTTTGATGGTCCTCGTGAACTTCCAAGGTGGGCCAGGCATTTGCTAAGGACTAGTTTAGCGTCCTATACCCCTGGCCCCGCGGCTGAACAGCCGTATCAACGCGAACGCCGTGAGAAACTCCGGCAGCAACTGCTTACACAAAAGCAGTTCACTAGCGTCTCGTACCGAGAGCGCTTAAACAGGCAGGCACAGGGTGCCCCTGTTGAGAACCTCCGCGAGGTTCCTTTCGTTCTTTCTCCGGGAGAAAGTGCCGATGATGCAGAGAAGAAGCTCCGCGTTTGGGCGGAAGGGTAGAAGCATCTCCCCAGATTCGATGAGCTGCATGACAGCTATTCCCGTCGAGACATTTGGGTGGAGAGGGTGTTGCGCCTGACATTTGCCAAAGCCAAAGCGATGGAGCAACTACGTGCTCCGTATCGCACGCGCTACGCCAGCTCCCCTGTATCCACCATGGTATCCGAAGACAGTGTGATCGCCACATCTGCCTCCGGCGAACTCCCACTTATTGGGAGTGAAGGGGCTTCTCATGCCCCTCTGGTCGTTGCCCTACAGCGGGATTCTCCCTCTCAAAAGCGTCAACGACGTCGCGTCAATCCTGCCGTAGGAGAGTCTCGAGCTCCCACGAACTCTGTGAGTGTGGATAACCCTTCCACTTCACCAGATACTGGGTTTGACCCCGACGATGGCGTCGCGCCATCCGCCGCTCCACATGAAAGTGTGGAGTACTATCCGCATCGAGCATTGGAGGAGGAGGTCGTGCAATTGCGACGTGAGATTCACGAGCGCTGTGATCGACACAGCCTTCGCATCCATGATCTCCACGTGGGGATCCGCGATGAGCGGCATGCCACTGATCGCTTCGAGAGGCGGCTTGCCTCTTTCGAGACGACCGTTGCGGAGCTTCGTGGTCGCATTTTAGCCCTTTCGGGATTACTTCGCCCTGCGGTGCCTTACGGCTATCCGCCTTTCCACCCTCCTCCAGGAGGGGCCCCGCCTCCGGGTCCTGGTATGGCTTAAGCATACCTACATAAAAGGTTGGATGCGTACGCATCACCTTCGGGATGTCCAAGGTATACGATAAGCCCTTTCGGGCTAGTACCTTAAAGGGTCCCACAAACCTGGGGCGCAGTTTATTACGTAACACATTTGAAACTACATGTGTAGGAAGAATTTTAGTGTTTAATAAAACACTTTCTCCCACTTTGTACACCCTTTTGTAACGCCGCCCCTTGCGGTCAGCTTGCTCCTTCTGCTTGTCTTGGCTTTCCGCCATGGCATCGCAGACGTGTCGTAAGACACTAAGGCGCGTCGATAAAAACTTATCGATGTGCTTTCGCACAGATACAGGGCTGACATCGGGGAATCCTCCCCCGTCAAGCCCTGGTCCACACACGCGTGACGTCAACGGAATCCTCGGATTCACCAATCCGTTGACGTAAAACGGGGTAAACCCCGTAGATGCATGTACCGAATTGTTGATAGCAAATTCAACCATCGGAAGCATCTCACTCCAATTCTTTGGATAATACGGACATAAACTCCGGAGAATACCCTCCACAACGCGATTAACGCGTTCCGTTTGACCGTCAGTCTGCGGATGATCCGCAGTGGACATGAGGAGCTTGGTGCCTAGCACCTTAAACAACGCTCCCCAGAATTGTCCCGTAAAACGGGGATCCCGATCCGACACAACGGAATCGGGTAGACCATGCTGTCGAAAGACACGGTCTAGGAACACTTTCGCTGTTCCTTGTCCATCCATGGACTCTGGCACCGCCGCCAGGTGAGCCATCTGGCTCAATCGGTCTACAAAGACCAATATTCCGGTGTTCCCGGCCTTATCCTTCGGAAAACCGAAGATAAAATCCATGCCAATGGATTTCCAACACTCCGTTGGAACCGATAAGCTCGACAAAGGCGCAGCTGAACTTGCAGAGGGTTTAACCCTCTGACACGTCTCACAGGTGCGTATATACGCACCGACCCACTTATACATGTTGGGCCACCAATACAAAGCGCTTAAAGCGCTGTAGGTCTTATCCCGACCTAAATGACACCCGTTAGGGGCGTCATGTGCCTCAAAGAGGACTCTATTCTTCAGTTCCTCATCATGAGAAACTACCACCCTTGGAGTGTCCTCCGCGCTCGTGCTATAAAATAGCAGACCGTCACAGTACCTGTAACGGTGTAAAAGAGCTTTAGCTCGACTTGACATGGTTGGCAGACAATCCAAGACCCTTTTCACCTAACGCGCTGATTAGCGCCGTACACTGTGGGTATTTCTCATACGCCTGGCGTATGAGATCCACCACAGATGTGGTGACGAATGTCGCGTGAGCGAGCTCATAATCGGGACGACGCGACAACGCGTCTGCAAGCACGTCCTGATTGCCAGGTTTATACTTAACCTCAAAGTTGTACTCCGCAACGAAGGAGAGCCAACGGGCCATCCGTTGCGAGAGAAGAGGCGACTTTGTCGCTTTCCGTAAGGACGCGTGGTCAGTATAAACCACGAACGGCTTTGAGCCGAGTAGTTGAACCCTAAATTTGACAAGAGCATACTTCATTGCAAGTAGCTCCTTATCATGAACGGGATAATTCCGATCCGCAGCTTTAAGCTGCCTCAACTCAAACGCAATTACGCGTTCCCTTCCTGCATCGTCTGCTTGTAACAAAGCACATCCGATTGCGAAATCGGAGGCGTCGCAGACGACACTAAATGGTTTCCCAGAATCTGGGAGAGCAAGAACGGGAGCTTTTAACAAGCTCCCCTTAACCGATTCAAAAGCGTTTTGGTGTTCGGTTTTCCAACACCAATCAAAATACTTCCTAAGAAGGTCGGTCAATGGCTTCGCCATTTCAGCGTAGTTCTCGCTGTACTTGTGGAGATAGTTGGCTAACCCAAGCCGCTTCCGTAAATCTCTAAGATTTACAGGAAAAGTCCACTCCACAATGGCTTTCACCTTCGCGGGATCCACCCGCACTCCATCCTTACCGATGAAGCATCCGAGGAAAGGAATTTCCTCAGCACCAAAAATACATTTGGATGCGTTTGCATACAACTTATGCTCTCGCATACGTTCGAGCACCGCTCGAAGGTGTATCAGATGCGTCTGAACATCAGACGAGTCGCCTTCAGCACGACTATGAACGAATATATCGTCGAAGTACGTCTGAGCGTACTTCCTATGATGGCGGAAGAGTTGAGTCACCAAGCGATTGAAAGTCGCTGGTGCATTTGAAAGCCCTTGTGGCATAACAAGCCACTCCCACAGCATGCCGCTAGGCGTGCTGACCGCTGCACATGTGTGTTTGTGCGCAGTCTATACGTATTTTTTCCTACAACCGTCTCATCAAATGCTTTAAGGGGGTTGTGTGTAAGCGGAATATCGGACGCTCGCATGAGCACCTGATAATACCTGTCCACCAGATCTAAGGCACTGTATACAGTACAGCCCGCCATATTGTTCTGGAGGACATCCTTTCGAGGAATTGGAGTCTGCATGGGTACAGTAGCTGCATTAAGCTTGTTGTACGCATTCACAATGCGCCACTTTCCGTTCGGTTTACGAACACAAAAAGTGGGAGATGAGTGAGGAGACTTTCTCTCACGTACCATCCCTGCCTCTTCTTTCCCCTTGAAGAATGCGTCGATGACGTCGCATTGCTCCTTGAGGAGAGGCCACTGCCTAGTGACGCAGTACCAGGAACCAAGTCAATGTCATGTAGGACTCCCCGATACGGTGGTAACCCCATCGACGGGTTGTCACTAATGACATCTCCAAATTCCTTTAATAAGGAATGGTAAGGGTCCTCAGGGTCCGCGAGGATCTTGAGGCCGCTTCGGGAATTTAATGCCTGTTTGGTTTTCACCAAAACTGACTCGTCCATTGTGGATGAGGATTTCAACTCCTCTTCCGGACGTAATACGACAACCTCATCGATTTCATCTGCTTTCAAAGCAGTTTCAAATTCGTTGAAGGACATCTCCTCCAACGACAACAGTTCGCCTACCCCAGGAAACCGTTCCAGGCTTACGCCTTCTGTGACAACACCTGTCACACTATTCAGCATCCTGTAGGACTGCTGACTACTGGCCTCGGGACTCATCCCGAGACCCAGATGGTGGGAGTCAATTGCCCCATCTATTGGAAGCGCCACGCGCCTATCCACAGAGGTCTCTACCTCTACTGTATCCGGTGCGTATACGCACGGTGCGGCTAGCGCACAGAGGAAAACTCTTCCTTAAAGCGGTAGCTACCGCTGCTTAGCCGATACGCCCTTGTAAAGGGGTTAGTAGGACAGTTCTCCTACTCGGGGCCAAGATTCCCGGGTTAGTTTACGACTTAGCCTTAACGGCTGTATTCCCTTTACGGGATGTAAGTAAAGGGAGGACTCCCTCTTACCTACGACACTCACTGCGCGCGCGACCGGTCTAGGTCGCGCTTCCGCTAAATAGAGTGAAATGTAAACTGAATATATTTAATATGTAATTAGCCTAAATTAATTTAAACTAATATAAACTATATGTAATACTAAGTAGAATATTACTAATTCGTACCTAGCTAAAATGTAGTGTACACACCTGTGTACTGACACGTGGATGGCTGAGACACCACCACACCAAGGGCCCCTGCCCTGATTGGTTAAAATAACCAAAGGTTCAAAACCTTTCAAACCGGTCAATACTGACCTCAACCGTGGTGTGTACTCATGTATTGTAGCTGCTTTGAAATAAATTAAAGTAGACAAGAATTTGTACGAATTTTAAAGTAAAAAATGCCCAACACTCAATGTAACCCAAATGTAACCCCGGTACAGTCGTGGACGGTCATCCGCGTACTTATCCAGAACAGAACTGTCGTGGAATGTCATGCACGTACTTATCTATGCCCGCGTACTTATCCACAACTGTCGTGGACGGTCATCCGCGTACCTATCCAAAACTGTAGTGGACGGTCATCCGCGTACCTATCCAAAACTGTCATGGACGGTCATCTATCACGTGATTGGCCAAAAGGCCCCACTTAAAAGTTCTATAATCATTTCATTCAAAGCCACGTGTGCCATACTAAGCTCCAGCAGGTGCTTCGTGCGTCCTCAAAACTCCACACTTGCACTCAGCTCACCAACAGCTTGTCATGTATGGCTCCAGCCAGTGAGTGTCCCGCCACCCCTAGCATTTTAACAATTTCTTCTTCCCTTGATATGTATCACTTTTCTTAGTGTAACAGGTAGCTAGCTAACTTCGTTACACCTCTGAGGGCAAGTTTATATCGTCGTTTCCTGCCCCCATCATACTTAAGCTCTGCCGTCACTGTTCGAGCTCTGTTGTTGTGTTTCTCTTCTGTGTCTGTCGAGGTTGTTAGACAAATCTCACACCGCTGACATCCCAACTAGTTGTTTCTTTGCGTAGCCGCCCTCGACACTTAGGTTTACCGCCCCTGTGACTCGCTTATTTTTTTTTCTTCACACTTTGTGCCTCTCCGTACAGGTTTTGCACCTTTTGGACCTCATTGGGTATCTCTTCGTACGATATTCGTCCAAGCACAGGTGTTATCATATCATGTTATTCTAGATGTACAGGTTTTTCACCTTTTGGACCGTGATAGGTATCTCTTCGTATCATCTTGTTGCTGCCGTACCGGTTTTGCACCCTTAGGACCTCGTGAGGTATCTATTCGTACGATCATGCCTTGGTTTGTCATTACTTTGTCTTGTTTTACGGTATATGTGCAAGTTTTTCACCTTTTGAACCGTGATAGGTATCTCTTCGCATCATCTTGTCGCTGCCGCACAGGTTTTGCACCCTTAGGGCCTCATGAGGTATCTCTTCGTACGATCTTGCGTTGGTTGTCGTTACTTAGTTGTGCTTTATGTTAGATATACAGGTTTTTCACTTTTTGGACCATAGTAGGTATCTCTTCGTATCATCTCCACATCACATCATCAGGTCATCGAGTCCGCATGGCCTCAATTTCTATATCATTCTCATTATTTAGCTATGTCACTCCATTCAACATAGCTAATCACGTAATTTACCTACAAATTCCAACATCTTCCAATTTTGTTCGAACATGTGTCTTTCTTATATATTTTTGTGTGTTTATCTCTTCTGATTCTCCCTAATTCAACCAACTTGGGTCCATTCTACTCATCACAACCAACATGGGTCCGTGATAGGGATGTACTACATCTTCTGGGGATTCCTTTTCTTGTGTCTTCTGATTTCTTGTTATCCCCTTTTTCTTTCGTCGTATTTCCTCTTCGTTCTTCTCCTCTGCTAAAGCTTCTACACTTCCTCTTCAGTGATGTCCTCTTCTGCTGTCTGGGATGAATAATGCCGATTTTCCCAAGCTCGCTGCGCATCAAACTCATACAATATTATGGTACACGAAAGATTGTCTTCAGACTCCCACATCATCTCATCGACATCCTTCCACTTGGTGAGGTATTCTTTCATCCGACCCCCGTTTCTTGTCCGCTGTTTCACTTGACAGTCCACGATACGTTCCACTTCCCATTCATCGTCTTTGCCCGGTTCATACCAGGAATCTTCTGGGAGTAACGCTTCGTCTAACTCCAATGCATCCTTAGTGTGAATATTTTCACGGGGCCTCCTCATTTTGTTGATGTAGGGCTTCAGCCGAGCAATATGCACTATTGGGAATATTCGACTCTCAGTTGTCGGTATAACCAACCGATACACCGCTTCGTTCACCCGTTCGTCCACCACATATGGGCCATGCCATAAGTGAGCATACTTTCTTACCAACCCTGGCTTGACCAAATCGTGATACAGCCAGACTAACTCTCCAGGGCGGTAGGCGGTTTTTGTATTCGAACATAACTTCGATTTAGTTCTCTCATTATGACGTTGGACTCTGTCTTTACCCACTCGCTCTCGAATGATGCCTGCCTGCGCTGGAGCTTCCATTTGCCTTTTATTCACGGCTAATCTCCAATCCAGTGCATTAATTTCCGTGACAGATTGATCTTTCGGTGGTACCATCGCCTCCATCGTAGTTCGAGGTTCCCACCCATGTACCAAGTATAATGGGGTTTGGTGATGTTGTAGATCCACCGAAGTGTTCAATGAAAACTCCAAAGGAGCCACATATTCATCCCAATCTCTCTGCTCAAGATCCGTGATGTAACATTTGATTGCCTTGATCTCTGTCTTCACAGATCGTTCCTGTTTCCCATTGGCATGTGGTCGATAAGCTAACGTAGGTCTCTTCTTTTGTTTTAGCATTCGATTGAATCTTCTGAAAACCGAACTCATGAATCTTGGGTCTCTATCATGCCTCAACATCTCTTGGGCTCCAAATCTCTTATAAACTCCCACCATATACGCTTCTATTACATCTTGCGCAGTGGTGATGCTCATTGGAATTAAGATCACATACCCGGAAAACAAACAGATAAAGCACAATAGTTCTTCATGACCCATAGTGGTCTGTGGCAGCGGTAATGCAAAATCCATAGCCAAAATCTGAAAAGGTCTTGACGACACAATGTTGCCGCTAGTACGCCCCTGATAGCTTGGCTTCATTTTCGCAGTGGCACAATCTTCACACGCTGCAACATAATTCTCAATATGGGCATACATACCCCTCCAATAATACTTGGACTTCAGTCGTGCGTAGACTTTTCCAACCCCTTGATGTGCCCCACTACCAATATCCACATGGTAGGCATGTAACACATCTTCTTGTAATACTGTTGGTACTACCAATCGCCACACTTGATCTCCAGTCCCACTTCTTGCGTAAGCGATGTAATAAAGAATATTCCTACTGTCCAGTTCATACATCGTCGCGTTTCGCGCTACTCTCTTCCATTCGCCAGCGGAATTTAGCTTTTTATCTTACCCTTTCAGGTACGCTATAACCTTCCCACACCAATCATCATCATTCTGAGCCGATGCCATTCGCTAAAGTCTAATGGTTGGCGCCGTTTCATAAGGGTCCTCTTCTGCGCCTTCTGGACCTTGTTTCGCTCCAACGGTACTGTCCTCTACAGGGTGATTCTCATCTTCTATGTCCGCCCCTTGTTCCACGGTCTCACTTCCTTGATGATGACGATGTCCTTTCTTCGGTTTACGCATACTTCGCGTGATCACAAATACTTGTGGTGACTGATATCCACCATCTTCCCAAACATTGACTTCAGTGGTATCCACTTGTGCCTCATTACTTGGATTACTTCTGGAGTCTTCGAACGATTTATCAGTCGCCTCCGGGGGGTCCTCACTCTTATCCCTTTCTGGAGGACCATCTGCATTAGCATATAACAACTCTGGCAATCGATTCAACATTTTCAGATCCTTCATTTGTTGATCACTTGTAATCTTCCCTGATCGCTGTTCTTTCATAGCGCACTGTGTAAGAAAATCGGCTGCTTGATTATACTTGCGTGCTACATGCACTAAACTTATCGCCTCAAAGTCTCAACCAGCAAGTGCACTCTGTTTAGCCAGACCAATAACGAAGCATGGTTACAACGTAAATCTCCATTAACTTGTCCGATCACTAATCTCGAATCCCCACACACTATTGCCCGTTTTACATGGTGTACTTGCGCAAGTTGTAATGCACCGATTAGCCCATGATATTCACTGTCATTCACCGTGAGATTGTCCTGAATCCCATATTCCGCCGCTATCACCTGCCAAGTGGTTAATTCCCATGTTATCATACCAAAAGTGCCCTTAGGCTCATGCTTCATCCGTACTGCACCATCAAACGACAAGACATATCCAGTGCTTTGGAGACGCAAACCTGGTATTGGTCTAATAATTGGCGTATACTTCAGTGTCTTTAGTGGGGCAATATCTTCTAGTACTGCATTCATCTTTTCTATAGGCACTATCGATGTGGCCAATAATGCAGGTAAGCCAACACCTTCATGGTCCACTCTTATGATCTCCAACGACCATGGGGATAACATTACCGCCCATTGAACTTCTCTTCCAGTTAAACTTTTAGACGTGAATAGCCATCGCATCGTGGAGTACCTTGCGTATACTGTTATATGTTGCCCAAAGAGAATATGGCTAGAGTCATGCAACGTCTTCAGCAAAGCCATCACCTCCTGTTCTGCTCCTGTATATCGGGTCTTCGCATCTTTGAACACTTTACTGACATATCTTACTGGATGTAAAATCCCATCGTGCTCTTGACATACTGTAGCTCCGAACGCCCACGTATTGGTGTATAAAATTATACTTAGTGATTTCGCTCGCTCGATACGTCGTAACAATGGCGCATGAATAAGCCGTGCCTTCAACACTTCAAAAGACTTTTCAGCATGAACAAATTTAGTACCGTCCCTTAACTGCAGATCCGTTAATTCATACAGTGAAGCCGCTATCGTCGCAAAAATTGTCGATATACCTTAGATAATATATCAGGCTACCAGTGAATTTCTGAACCCCTTTAACGTCCGTGGAAATGCCATCTTACTAATTGAGTCTAAATTGCGCGGGGACGCTTTGATTCCCTTTGAAGATATGCAATGACTCAGAAACTCTACACTGTGCTTTCCAAATGCACTCTTGGGTAAGCTTATGGTGATTCTCCAATATTTGAGCAACTCCAAAAGGTTCTTAAGCATCAAAAATAGCGTATCCCAGCTATTCGCACCAAACGTAATATCATCAATGTATGAACGCTTCCCAATGACAGGTAGCTCCTCAGTATCATCCAATTGGCCACTATGAAACACATCTTGTGATAGGGGTACGTCTGTCTCCAAGACATATGTATCATTATCATCGATATCCATGGCGGTGTCATCGTTCATGATCTTACACATCACTCCCATCTGTTGTGAGCGTCGGACCATTGTCCATAAGGCATTATCAACTATACGATGATATATCTGTGGCGCATTCTTTAACCCTTGCGGCATTCGAAGCCATTCAAAATGTCCTAGCGGGCAAATGAAGCCAGTAATCAACCGAGCCCTTTTCGTCATGGGTATAGCCCAATATCTACTCTCGTTATCCATTGAACATAACCACTTGACCCCTTCAAAGTTATCCAACAAATCATCTATTAGAGGCATCGAATACACCATCAGTCTCGTCTTTTGGTTCACAGCTCGGTAATCGATGCACAATCGTATGTCTGTTTTATTTTTCTTTAACACAATCACGATTGGTGATGCCCAAGCTGACTCCGAGTACTTCATTAATCCTGCTTGAAATAAACCTCGTATTAACTCATACAACTTGGATAAGAGATGGTACCTTGCGTGCTTTCTGAGATATAGGCGAATTGTCTCCAACATCCACATCACATACCACACCTTTGGCCGGTGGCGGTAACGCATTACCAGAGCTTATGAATCCATCAGCATATTCATATAATAATGACCGTAACTGGTCTTCTTGCTCCTTGGTGGTGATCCCTGGCTCTCCTACATTCGCTTGAGCCATATCAGGCGACGTTATCGGGCCTTGTTCCACTTCAGGTATAAGCGCCAACTCCTCCATAGCTTCAGCCGACATCTCCACCCCTTCATGCAGGTATACCTCCCTCTCCAATTTTGTCTGATCTACCTTCAATGGGTCTATAGCATCCATCACATATACAGCGGGGGGCTTATCCCCAACCGTCCGTACTGAATGTACACTAGTCCAATTAATCGTCACACCAGCACTCCCCATAACTCGCTCATATACTTTCGTGTAGTCTTCCGAGAGTCGATCTTCTTGGGTCAGTAACGGTAGCGTATTTTTGTTTGGAATATGACAACTTTGGTCTTTCATATTCAGAATTACCCCCGCTTTCACCAAGAAATCTGTTCCAAGTATCGCTAAAGTCTGCGACTCAATGTTTGCCACCCACATCTCACAATTAAAAATAACAGATGGGCCCATCCGAACCTTTACAGTGGCCACACCAATTGCGCCAATGGTACTTTCTGTTACGCCACAAAAACTTGTCGGGGTATCAAACATCCGGACTGCTATATGTAACATCTTCACCACATTGGTATGTATAACTGATATGTTTGCACCAGAATCCAACATTAACGGCAACTCCAAATCATCGATTGCTCCCTTAACATACACCTGTGTTGCAGGTTGCGTAGACTTGGGCAACTGTTGCCATCCTTCTCGTTCTCCCTCTCTTTTGTCCACCAACGTGACACAAGCTGAGACATCTGCTGCTTCATTAGTCTCTGACGTATCTTTTTCTTTTTCTTCTTTATCTTCAAATGCAACTTGTTTTTTCGGTTTTTCTTGTATTTTCTTCTTTTCTTGATCCTCGTCCACAGTGAGTGATCTATCCATGCAAAATGTATCTTTTTTCTTGTTCTCGTTTACACCTAAGGGTGAACGCGGTGTCGCTTTCACATTGCTCGACATTGCCCACGCCCCTTTCTCTCGACAGTGGTCGCAACGCACTGTGGGGTTAGGCGTTTAACTGTGCAGCCACTTGGTCCTTGGATAGTTCTCCGGACTTCAACTTGCTCCTCATTTCAGCCATCTCTTCTATGAACTTCCGACAATACCTCACATCATTACCGACTGTTTTACAATGATCACACGTCTGCAATTTCCAACATTTGTCTTTATCATGTCCTCTTCGATTGCAATGTTCACACACCACGCCTCCATCATTGTTATTAGGCGCACTCGTTCGTGCACCCCCTATCTTCATAATTAGCGCGTGCCCGCTGCATGGTATGTACTTCTACGCCCATATAATGTACGCTGGGTTGCACATCTTCATATACCACTTCGGCACCCTTGCGTGCAGTCATTTTCTTTCCAGGCCTTGTCACACGTGCCTCATGCTTCGTTAGCACCCTTTCCAGTTCCTCAATGCTATTGAATGTCATATGCTGATATGGCATTTGTATGACGCGATCATGAATGGTATCGAAGAATTGCTGGATGTGCTCTTCCAACAATGAGGTGTTATAAGCATCTCGGAAACCCATTCCAGCTCGTAATGCCGCGGCATTTAGCTGGTATAGATATGTAGTCGCCAACTAGTCCTGTTTTTGTGTCAATTTGGAATACATGACCCAAGGCGAAACTTTATCCACGCAAAACTTCCGTTGAAACAAATCTATTACTGCATCCCAATCATACTTCACCGTATCCGCCAATTGCTCGTACCACCAAGACGCTGTGTTCGTCAAGATATCCACAAACATCCCTAGCCGTTGATCGTCATCCCAACGTGAAATGTTTGCCACATGGAGAAATATTGTCACCCATGCCCTTGCACTTCCCGCGTCTTGTCTATTGCCGTCAAATGTCTTGATCTCTGTATTCTGGATAATGGCTGTGACAGGCTGACCAGATGATGCCCACATATTGTGTCTTCCATTCGACATGCCATATCTTGATGGTTTTGGTGGGTTGGGGTATGCTCTATCCGGAGCCGCCGATCTTCGGAATGCTGCATTAGTCGCTCCTCCCGTAGTATCAGGCGTGCGACTAGCTGACAAAGATGTGGTTATTTTTCGTTAACTCTTCCAAACTTAAATGTCCATCTTGCATCAACTGGACTAAATTTGCCACCACTGGGTCCTGTTGTTGCGACATGGTCGTGGCGGTGACATGATCTCATCCTCATCCGAGGAAAATTCCAACTTCTTCCTTACTCGCCGGTCAGGTTTTGGTCTCCAATCCACAGTGTCCTCCAACTCATCGTCATTACACAACCCCTGCATACCCGGTGGTTTAGACTCTTTCACCGGTGTGTGATTGGTGTCTGCCACAATGCAATAACTTGGACTGACATCCGTAGCCTCTTTCCGTAAAACATCAAGGATGTTTCCCACTGGTTTTCCGCTAATAATAGTGACACCATCAGACCAATATCTTTTGCGGTACGATCCAGATTGAAGTCACATGCATTATCGAATTCTTCTTTTCGTACGAACTCATAGCCACAATTTCGAAGCAGCGTTTCAATAGCTTCAATTGACTCTTCTAATCCCCCAAAAGAAATAAGATCTTCCTTAACTCTAAAATTAGGGGCAGCTCTTTCCACCTTGCGAATCTCATATAATGAAAACCAAATATGTGAGTCCCCAGGTAGCTTCAGTACATGCCGTTGATACCGTGCCATTCTTGCGCAGGCCTCAGAGAAAGTGTATGCTATCTCATGGTCTTCCTGAGAGCGCTGTAACTTAAAGACCAGCTCTTTCTCTCCCTCAGTAGACACTAAAGCCATTTTTTGTGTGAAGTTGTATTAAGTCGGCGTAAACGCCCGGGTCGCGGCACCAGTTGTCGTGAAGGAACTTAAATTTTCGAGGTTTCCACTCAAAACCAACCCAAGGAAGCGATAGACTACACTTCTCTTGCTTATACTTCCCAGGTTCTTGGTACTTACGTCCGAACCTTAACACAAAGTCACTGAAAATGGACACTTCCCTGTAACACTCAGGCTTCCCCTTAGCTTAGATAACCGCAAAGTATCTTTATCACGCCTTAACACGCGTTCACTTAAAGGTTTCCTCGGGATGTACTTAGACTTAGTTTTTGTACGGGTTGAAAAGGGTTGGTTGGTTGAAAGAACAACTCCCTGAAAAAGGGGAAAATTTGATTATAATTAAAGTACAAAGAAATCCTATATCTACCTCTAGTGTCTGTTCACCTTGTTACTTCTAGGTTACTTCAGCACTGGCTTCAATACCGAAAAACTTACTTCATGGTCGGCTAAACTGTCGTGGACGGTCACCCGTATACTCTTTATGTATACTTTTCATATACACTTAACCACAGACTCCATCCACTTCACCACAAACTGTCGTGGACAGTCACCCATATACGTTTTATGTAATGGGGTGCCATTACATAATTGATATTCAAGTTAGAATATCACAGTTAAATTTCGGACGCGTTGTCTGAAATTTAAATAAGAGATTATAAGTTATTATAAACACTTGCTTATTTTATTATAGAATTTAGTCACTCATATTTCTCTGCTTCTATATCCTGCGCTGGTTCCTCAGCTATATTTAATACTCCGTGGCTAGGGACACTAGGGTTACCATGAAGGTGGAGATTTGTATGTGAGGAACTGGAGAAGCAGCTTGCTACGTTGCCCGAAGTATCTGCAAGCACCGAAGAAGTAACTAGGGACGACTTGCTAGTCGGAGACCCCTTGGTCAACTCACCAGAAGAAATTAATCAGCTTCGCGATATAATTTGGGCGAAGAAACATCTGTTGATAGGAAAAGGGAGCTGCGTACGAATCCAAACTTCTATGTGGTTATTCTTGAGCCATACCAGAACCCGGAGGCGGGTCCCCTCTTGGAGGAGGGTGGGAAGTCGGATATCCAAAAAGCACGGCAGGTCGGAACATCTCCTACAGGATCGAATACGACCCTGAAGATCAGAAACCAGAGACTCGAGGGAGGCAATCCGCCCCTCGATGCGTCCATTCGCACTCCCCACGTCGCGGAGTCCCTCATGGGCATCATGGATGCGACGGCTGTGTACGAAGGAAAATTCGATTTCGTATAAATACCGAATCATGAAGGTTAACTAATAGTACAGTTAGTTGAATACTTGATATTATTATGTTAGTTAGGTAATTACTATACTGTTAGCCGCTAACCACCCATTTAATAAACACTCTTAATTTTGCGTTCTAATAGAATAGTAAATATTTATATATTTACTTTTAGTATAGGATTAGTTGTCATCAACTAATCCTACCCCTCTTGTATTGCGTGCTTCCTCGCACAACACAGTGTAATCCTGTAACAGGATCAGTACTGTTACACCTGGTAGCACTTTGTGGTCCGTCCTAACGACCACAGTTCCGTTCCGCTAGTTAACTAGCGGAGCGAAGATTAAGAGCCGCTCGGCATCATGTCGCGAGACATGACGCCTGCCGAGCGAGAGAGAACGCTGGAAGTGGTGGCGAAACACTTCCCCGATTCCCAAGAAAGGGTTGGGAATGCCGGCCGACGAAGAAGACCTCGAAGAAAAGTCGCAGGTCGGAGATCGAGGCATCACTGAAGAAGACCTAAACAAGATGCACTACATTTTTGAGCTGAAACGATTTGTTCGTTTTGACGTGGTCTTTCTGGTGTTGAACCTCCAGATCCCCGACCGTCTTCTCGGTCCCACTACCGAGCCGGTCCAGAGTGATCGCCATTACTGTTGGTGAATCTTCTTGTTCTTAAGTAGTAACTCCTGGCTCTCCTATGTCTGCAGTAGTCATATCTGGTGGTTCGATTGGGCTTTTATCTACTTCTGGAATGAGTGCCAGCTGTTCTTCCATAGCTTCAGCCGACATCTCAACTCCTTCATGCAAGTACACCTCTCTTTCCAATTTTGTCTGATCCACCTTCATTGTATCTATTGCATCCAGTACCCACTTCTCGTCGCTTAGTAAAGACGCGACGGTGGAAATGGTTTGGTCCATGGGGACCGACATCATTACCTTCCTCCAGGGTAAGTCCCCGGAGGAATTGATAGAGGTGGTGAATCGCTTTAGGCGAAACCAGATAGAAAAGCCAGCACGGCCCGCGCAAGAGGCAGCGCGGACCGCATCTGCACCTGCAACGCATAGCGTTGAAGTGGTAAAGGCGCGAGTACCGCCCTTTACTGGCGAAGGGGGCGAGCCCCTTCGTAGATGGTTCGCAGAGGTGGAAGATGCCATCTCTGCGCAAAATATTGTTGACGAACGTCAACAGGCGTACTTCGCCACAACATGTCTGGGCGGCAGATCCAAGGCATGGGCGATGAGTCGCAGAGCCACTGATGACTCTGCGTTCCTTACTTATCAGGAATTAAAAGCTGAGCTAAATCTCAACTTTGAAGATTCAGAAATGGAGCTAAGTAGTCGGCAGGAGTTCATGGAACTCCGGCAAGGTAAGCTTGACCTTCAAGCTTACGCTCAGAAGACGCAATATTTGCTGTCAAATATTGTGTATGAGCCGGTGCCCCCTGCTATGCAGGTCACTGGCTTCATGAACGGACTCAATGATGGTCCCGTCAAACAGAGTTTTTACCGGCACCCGCCAAAGACTCTACAGGATGCCATTGATATGAGCATCCGTGAAGTGTTCAGCATGCGATCAGCGTCATCGCATGCTGGGTACAGCCGAAGGGCTCAACATCCCTTCGCTTTTGACATGCCGCAACGGCATGTTAACAAGCAGCAGTCGGGCAGACGAAGCTCACACTTCGTCTCAAGAAATAGCCACCCGCGCCAGAGCATGGGCGGTGGAGGTCCAGAGCCGATGGACCTATCAGTTGCGGTTGCTTCGAATACGAATCAACCGAAATTTAAGAAGAATATTCGCTGCAATCGATGCGCGAAAATGGGGCATTTTGCCCATGAGTGTATGGCACCGCGCCCGGTGCCACGCAGTCAGCGGACGGAACCGTCCGCTGCACGGCGACACCAACAGGGACATCACCCTGTGGGTGCAAAAAACGTAGATCACCAGTAGGGGTGGGGTGCCCTACTGGGAATTTTATCCCACATGCCGACATAGGGAATGTGAGGGTAATAGCCCCAGACGGGGCTATGTCCTGTCAAAAGGTGCAGGGTGATGATAAGCATCTTATCACCCTGGAGGTTAAGCCGCACGGGAGCGATGTCCCCATGCGAGCTTTGTTTGACACAGGAGCGTCAAACAATTTCGTTAGAAATCAGAGTCTAACGCTGTTGAGCTTCGTGGAAGTAGAAACCCCACGAAGTATGTTGTCAGTCCGGTTAGCAACAGGTGCAACCGTGACTATTCCAAAGCGTGTGATTAAAACACGCTTCGAGTTGAATGAACTGTAATTCGATGATGAATTCATCGTCCTCAATTTAGATGACAAGTTCGATGTGATACTTGGAATCCCATGGATGTCCAAGTTTAAACCTTCTATCGACTGGGTTAACCTATCGGTCGACTGCGGCGGACCCACAGGATCTGATCACCCTGTGTGTAATCCGGCTGTATCAGAAGATACAACCGCAGCGTCGGACAGTCTGGTGGATAGCGATGGCATCACCAGGTCTGTTCCGACACGATTAGCGGAAGGTACCTCCGCTGGTGAGAGTCCAGAGGGACTACCACACGTAACAGAAGAGTCGTTGCGTGTTGGAGAGAAACATTCCACGGGTGATAAAGAACACCGTGAGAATGAAGTGATATCCACTGTGGGAAACACCCACCGTGAGAATGAAATAGTATCCACAGTGGGAAACACCCACTGTGCGACAGAAGGTTCCAACACGATGAAATAATTCCGTGTTGATGAGAGTGAACTCACGATCGAGTGCAATCGTGAGCACAACTCCGTGGTGGACAGTGCCCACCACGTTGCGTTAGCCATGCACACGGGCGATAAAGACCACCGTGTCGCAGAACAGGCGACCGATCAGACGAGCACATCTGATCGCCAAGAAGATTCCATGGTAGGCAGTGGTCACCATGATGATGAGTATTCGCACACAGTGAATTGTAATCACCGTGTAGCAGTCAATCAGACGAGTGCGTCTGATTGACAGTTCCGTCGAGACGATCAACGTCTTGACGCAAACGGAGACCGGATTAGCTACCCAGTCTCTGTTGATGGAACACCCTCCGAAAGAAAGTTCGGAGGTGATGGCTCTTCCAGCGCTAAGCTGGAAGAAGTTTATGAGAAACTTGCACGATGATCAGATCGAACAGATCTGTATCATTGTTGCAACAGATGATGTAGTGGATATTCGTTCACGAATATCCACATTACAAGTGGAAAACATTGGGAAAGAGATTCCTAATGATCAAACCAAAGTTCAGCGCTTTGAAGCGCAGAGCTGAGAGTCGCTTAAAGCGAACTCCCCATTTTATGAGGTACTTCGGGAATACGCTGACGTATTCCCAGAAGAAGTACCTAGCGAGCTCCCTAAGGATAAGGGAACTCGTCATGAAATTGACCTTGTGCCAGGCACGAAGTATTGTGTTACGCAGCAATGGCCGTTGCCGCGTGATCAAGTAAAAGCGATCGACGAGTTTGTCGAAGCTCGTCGTAAAGCAGGCCAAGTGGGGGAGTCTATCGCACCGCAATCTACCCCCACCTTTTGTGTGAAAAGGTCCACAGGTGGGTGGAGAATCCTTCACGCTTACAACAAGTTGAACGCAGCGACGGTAACGGCGCAGACGCCAATACCGCGAAAAGATGTCATCATTGATGGCATGTGCGGGAGCACCATCTTTAGTGCTCTCGATCTAAGAGATGGATTTTATCAAATCCTAATGCGTGAGAAGGATATCCCTCTCACGGCGGTAAGCACCCCAAGCGGGATGCTTTGGGAGTGGCTTGTTATGCCGCAGGGGCTTCGAAATGCCCCTGCTACGTTTAACAGATGCGTAACGCATCTATTACGCCCGGTGCGAGAATTCGCACCGAGTTATTTCGATGACGTGTTCATCCATAGTAAGGGTGAACACGATAAAAGCGATGTAGATGTCCATAGGGAACATCTACGTCGAGTGTTAGAGCTTATGCTTACGCATAAGCTCTATGCAAATCTAAAGAAGTGCACCTTTGGTGCACCTGAGATACCCGTTCTTGGATGTTTTGTGGGCAAGCACGGGGTGCGCTCTGATCCAGAAAGATCAGGGTGATCGTTGAATGGCCTACGCCAAACAACGTTAAGGAACATCGAAAGTTCCTTGGGTTGGCAACATATTTGCAGAAGTATTCGTGCAACTATGCTGGGTTAATACGACCTCTTTCTCAATTACTTAAGAAATATTTCGAATGGCACTGGGATACCCAATGCCAAGATGCTTTTGATGCAGTCAAGAAAAGCTTGACTGAAGCGCCTTTCATGGCTATAACCGATAACGAGCGTCCGTTCCACGTCGTTTGCGACGCGAGCGATTTCGCTATCGGATGTGCTTTGATGCGTGATCACGATGATCGTGATCGCGTAATCTGCTATCAATCGCGTCAGTTGCGCCCAGACGAGCACAACTATCCAGTGCATGACAAGGAACTCCTTGCCATGAAGTATGCACTGGCCAAATTTTGGATCTATCTATTGGGAGATAGACCATTTGTGGTTTACACGGACCATGCGTCGCTACGCACGGCCGTGAATTCACTACACATTTCTCAAAGAATGGCTCGATGGCTGTCATTCTTTGCTGAGTACAACTTTAAGGTTGAATACAAACCCGGAAAATTGAACGTGATAGCGGATGCGCTATCACGAAGGCCCGATTACGAGACGAAACCGTCCGTAACCGAAGGTGCAAGTGCAAACGCGATCCGTTGCACTGCTTTGTCGTCGTCAATTATACGACAAGTACGCGAGGCGTACAAAACAGACGAGGAGACACGTCTGTTGATTGATTACTTAAGTAATCAATCAAGTGAGAAGCTCGACGATTTCCCAGAGTTCCTCCGCGCATGCGTGCATCGATATCGACTGCACGATGGTCTGCTGCTTTACAGCACAGACAAAAAAGATGAAATTCGCATCGTCGTTCCAAACGACGATGATCTCAAACATCAAATTATGTTTGATTATCATGATGCACCGATTTCGGGGCATCAAGGTCGAGAGAAGACATACGCTTCTCTCTCACGTGACTTTTACTGGCGAAACCAGTACAAGTGGGTACGGAAATACGTACGCGCTTGCGAGATTTGCCAGCGCGTTAAGCCTGCGCAGTCTGCACAGGCTCCGCTGCAATCTCTGCCGGTTCTGACAGAGTGTTGGAAGTCCATTTAAATGGACTTCGTATTCGGTCTTCCACCCGACAATAGTCGGAAGACCGGAATAGTGGTCTTTGTAGACCGTTTCAGTAAGATGGTACATCTTACTGCAGTATCAGCGAACGTAACCGCCGCTCAAACAGCGCGGATATTCGTTGATACGGTATTCCGTTTGCACGGAATGCCGGAAGACATTGTCTCGGATCGAGATCCGAGATTTACAGGACGTTTCTGGCAAGAAACGTTCTCATTGTTGGGAACCCAGTTGAAGATGTCAACTGCGGACCATCCGGAAACGGATGGGCAGACGGAACGGGTTAACCGCGTTCTCGGAGACATGTTGCGATCATACGCACATGCCTTTGAACAGTGGAGTGACTATCTGCCACTCACTGAATTCGCGATTAACAATTCGGTGCATGCTTCAACTAAGCATACACTGTTCTACGTGAATGCCTTAAGGAATCCACGAACGACAGCTTTACTTGGCGGTACGCCAAATCTAAGTGGAGGAGGGACCCGCTCAAATTTTGAGCGAGTCAATGCGCAAGTTGCAACTGCAACTTGTGAACAAAACGATGGCCCTTCTACTGAAAGTACAGTAGAAGCGGAAGCAGCTTCAAATGAAACTGAAGCTGCATATGATGAATATGTGTCTGCAGCAATGGCTGCAGACAATAAGGGGCAGCGTACCGAGTACTTGGTACGCTGGCTGGGCTTCCCCCAAGAGTTCGACTCTTGGGAGCCGATTGAGGTTCTGAGGGCGGACGCCCCAGACCTTTTAACTGAGTTTGAGAAGGAGTCTCAAACTCATAATGCAAAGTAGCATCAACACTAGGTTTTGATGCATTTAGGGCATCGATTAAGCCCTGAATTTCGGCGGGTACGGAAAAACCACCGTACCCTCGCAACTCCTCCTCTGACAGACGAGGAGCGCCCTGCGGACACCGCGGGAAAACGAGTTGAGAAGGGACACCACAGTTCAACCCTTCTTTTATGCAAGCAAAATGGATGAATTCCATTTTGCCTGTTCGCGATTGCTTTAAAAAGCGCTCGCGCATTACGTGAACTTTATTCACGTAATCATCTGGGCTTTTGTTGTAGTTGTCAACAAAAGCGTTCCAACTCTGAGTCAGGGCGTCTTTATCATCCCTGTTCCTCCTCGACCCTTTCCGGCTCGAATAATATCGAACCTGGAAAAAGAGGTCAATAAAGCACAGACGTCTATCGTCTGTACTTCGATCGAATCGACGTGACTGGATATCTTCGCAGTCATCCAGCACGTTGATATCGAACAACGCATATTGGCGTCCCGCTTACGGTGACCACCACTGTTGGGGGCAATAGCCCATCCAGGGGTCCAAAACCCCACTTTGTACGGAACATGTGGTTCCGTACGATGATACGCTTCAGAAGCGGCAGGCGCCGCTTCTGATTGTCGCTGTCAGCTATGACAGCGACACCAGAGTCAGCATCGCTGTTAGGCGATGAGCACCTAGCGAGTTTCGACTCGCTAGATCCTTTCGTGGGGACAGCTGTACCCCCATCACTTTGTTCGGAGTCAGAACTTCCGAACATGGCCCTCTTGGCAATATGCCATTCGGAAGTTTCCATCGTGCGAGATGTTGCATTAGCAACATCTCCCTGTTTCTTGCCAGATGCCGCCTTAGCAGCATCTGTGGTCGAAGACGGTACGTCTTCTGACCTTTGCGTAGTTGACGCTGCTAATGCAGCGTCACTGTTGTCACTCAACACCTCAGCACCTAGTGCTGAGGCGGAGGAAGAAGCTCCTTCATTGTTTTCAGCAGCGCTCTTTAGAGCGCCGCCGCGTGCCTTGACCATCGAGTCGATGGTCAATCAGTTGGTGAATGAGAAATTACGACCAACAAGTGCCACCCATGATTGGCCAAAATAAGAATTATTATTGGCCAACCACCTTAAGTGGGGGGTGATGTAATGGGGTGCCATTACATAATTGATATTCAAGTTAGAATATCACAGTTGAATTTCAGACGCGTTGTCTGAAATTCAAATAAAAAAATAGATTATAAGTTATTATAATCTACGAAGGAAAAGTCGATTCGGTATGAATACCGAATCATGCAGGTTAACTAATAGTACAATTAGTTTAAGACTTAATATTATTATATTAGTTAGGTAATTACTATACTATTAGCCGCTAACCACCCATTTCATAAACACTCTTAATTTTGCGTTCTCAAACCCAAGCAAATATTAGATTTGCTTTTTAGTATAGGATTAGTTGTCATCAACTAATCCTACCCCTCCCGTATTGTGCGCTTACTCGCACAACACAGTGTAAGCCTGTAGCAGGATCAGTCCTGTTACGCATTGGCTGTTCGGGATTGCATACATTTATGCATATATCGGCGGTTACAGGCTTAAGTTGTGTTTATTACTGGATAGCTACTTAAGTAACCATACATTATATACTTTACTTTCCTTTTTGCATATAAATAAGCACACCCATACTGAACTCTCTACGGCCGTCGGACGGCGATTGATAGTTGCCTCTCCCGCTGATCCTCCCCTGCTGAAACTTTGTCACGAGGTGAGTATAGATCGCGTGAAGTGCTTAAAGACTTTTATTTAGTTTTTTAACAGGTTATGATCCCAAAGGCTCGCCAACTAATATCGTGGTTTTTCTTGGTACAGTGAGTGTGTTTTCGTGGATTTCTTTCGTGGTTACGTTACGTGGAGCTAGTGGAAAGTCCCCTATTGAAAGGTCTAGTGGTGTGACGGAACTGAATGAATTGGTTTTATTTGATTTATGATGAGTGATTCTTATGGAGATGATGTGCCCTCCGCGAGTGATTTCGGGCGCTTGTACGTAGCCTGAGGGAGATTACGAGTGCTCTTAATGCTAGAGATACCGGGTAGGGCATGGAAGCATCTCCGAGTGGATCGTCCGGGTCCAGGAAGGGGTACCCGGTGCAAGTGCCGAACTCCGAGTTTCGTGAGAGGCTACAAAATTACCGTCATTTCGGTCAGCAGATGTCGTTGAACGACCTGACCGAGGACGAAGGGGTGGAAGCTGACTCAAGTCCACACCCACAAGTGAATCAAGCACCTCGCGGAGTGCCGGTTGGAATTCAAGGTGCAGGCGGTGCTGGAGTGCCCGCCGGGCAGGGGTATGTGCCGGTGCAACACACCGGGTACAAAATACCTAAGTTAACTATTGAAAAATTTTCGGGGTGCGAGCTGTATCCCGGTCTGGGTGCAGGCTACCGCCAATGGTCATACCTCTTCATGGAGGCGATTGAAATTGGCGAGATCACTTCCGGTTTTCAATGGAGTGAACGCCTGAAAGTAAACAAATTTGGTGAGCATCTGGAGGTCACCGCCGCGGAGTATTTCCGCACGAATATGGTTTCGTGGTGGAGGGTGCGCCCGCAATTAATTTACGTCATGGAGAAGATGTGGTTGGGATTTAATGTGAATATATCCCACCACCAAGCTGCTGCCTGGTTTGCAATGGAGAAAGATGCAAGGCGCTGCTGGGCTGAACATTATCTCTACCTAGTAGCTCTGGATCGCGAAAGCGGGTCGAGTGAAAAGTTGATAATCGAAAACATTGTGAAATACGCTGCGCCGCGTCTCAAGGTGATGCTGATGGCGAGGTACGATCCTATCAGAGAGGACTACCTGGGCCACGCCCAAGAGCTTATCACCTGGGCACAAGAGTTGGAGGACGACGCCGTCAAGAGCAAGCCAGTTCTTAAGTTGCAGGCGCATGCCGCAACATCTGGCAGGGCCCGGCGCGCATGCTACACGTGTGGTGACGAGGGGCACATACAGAATTATTGCCCCGAGAAGCGTCTCAGAAGTGGTGGCCGTGGCATCCAAGGGTCGAATCACGCTGGAAGCGACAAGTCTTCAAAGCGTTTTGTACTCTCCAGTATGGAAACCACTGTAGATGCATATGTTAATGCATGTGGAAATGAAAATGGAAATGAAAACATTTGGATAATTGACAGCGTTGCAAGTAAACACTTAGTGTCGAACGCAAACCTGCTGTAGGATGCAAAAGAGTGTGGTCCTAAGACACATTTGCATTGCCGAATGGTGGTACCTTGAATGCTACCAAGGTTGGTCGGCTTACGCTGCGCACGTGCGACAGAAGTAAAACGGTCGTTGTCTTGACCGAAGTATACTTCGCACCGCAACTAGCTAAAAACCTGATTTCGCTTGGTCGGCTGCGTGAAAAGGGCTGCGCCATTGTCGATGATGGTCACAAGCTGCGGGACATGCTGAAAAATGAGAAACTTTTCGATGTGACGACCCATGGATCTGTGTTCGTCGCCAGACTGAGGACCGAAAATTCAAATGGTTAATCGAAAGTTTTCGATGACATGGTTGCAAACAGTGTGTTGCAAGACTTCGGTACAGACTTGCACACTGGCAGCTTGCACTATTTCCATGTGCGCCTGGGCCACCTGGCCTATGATACTGTGGTGGAGTCAAGTTCAAAATCGAACACAGTTGTGTCGAGAACCTGACCACCATCGTGCCCATCCTTCCAACTTACGGGGGGGGGGGGTACCACGCGGACCTTCGCTTGCGATCCGATCTGATCGTCCGCTGATTGCAGACGACCGATCATCAACAGAAGACGCCTGGTCCGATTGATCTTGCGTTGTCATCTCACCTTGTGTACCCGATGGAATGGGCTAGTTCAACACTAGGTGGATCGTGTCGCTGGTTGACTTGGGTATGATAGTATGCAGACCGTACTGGGGGGGTGTACCCTGGGCGGAACTCTTCACCCTGGGTACTTGTAGACCGGTTACACTTGAAATATGTATAGTCCAATGGGTCGACCGTCCAATCGATCTAGACCCAACCAATACGATATAATAGAAGGTAGACCACTCAACTGGTCTATCCCCTGACCAATATGAGAGAAGACCAAATCCGGTCTAAACTCCAACCAATGTTATAGTAAACCAATATGTCCACGTAAAGATCCAATATGCTCGTGAATTCCACAAACGATATCTCCACGTAAAGACCAATCCACTTGTTAGTACGTTCCAAACGTACGTGACTTAAACTTGTGAGAAGTCAGCCAATAGATACTCCTGTCGAAGGACTTCCGGCGGGCCAAATGCGTCTGCGACGCGCCCCGGCCGGGTATAATGGGCAGGAGGAGATTACTCGACCCTCTGCCCCCAAACACTCCCGACGTGTGAAGGCGACTTAGAAAACCAAACTTTTAGAGAGTCTCTTAGGACCTCTTAGCCACTTTTCCAATCCAAGACCAATTTACTTCTTTTCCACTAACCTTACGGTCCCAATATGTACCAAAAACTACAATATGTAAAATACACGCAATGCCATGTGACTTACCAAAATCCGTGTGCTTGACACTCCTTGCACATGATAGGCTTAAAAGTCCCCCTTGTTTCCACCAATCCGATCGTTGACCAGCTGATCGGCACGCCGTTGACAGAAGGTGACCAAAATTTTGCCTCCGCTTCGCCACAGCCGCCCCTGAGTCTGGTCGCAGCCGCGCAACGGTAGCGACCCGAACTCACCACCAGTTAACCCTTTCTCCAGCAGTTAACCTCCTTGACCTTCACGGCAACCAACATTCCACTAATGGACAGGTCTTCGGCCCCGCCTTCACCAGGTATGCGCCCCTTGTACGTCTGATCTCCTTGTAACTTCTCTTGACGCTTGATCCTGCAGGTGCCCTGTGCGCCCAGTCACCACGCATCGATTCCATTAGCCTATCGACCCGATCTGACAGCTCTTGCAGCACCCCAGGTTCCGCCAGACTGGATGGGGATCATATCGGGTCTGATCAGCTTCGAAAGACCATCTGCGACCTTTAGTCGGAGCTGGACACCAAGAATGCATCGTTCCTGCAGCTGCGGAAGGATTTCGACACCTTGACCCCCTTGGATGCGCAGTTGAAAGATTTTCTCGCCGAGAACGCACATCTCCGGACCCATCTTGCCCAACAAACAGCGCGAGGTAAGTCGATCGATCCGATTTTCACCTTGGAACTGCCCTAACCTCTCTTCGTATGCAGATCGGTTGCCCACTGACATCTCTCAAGCGGTTGACGCCTTGCTTGCGGCTGATCGACAGTCGCGTGCCACTGCGATCAGATCCGCCCCATATTGGACGGGCCGATCTGCGCTCGGCATGATCTGTCTCGCCTAGAAGCGTACTGGTCACACCTCCGGGAACAGGTCGCGCTGGTCAACCGGCAGAGTTTGGAGGATCAGTCCGACCGAACCCTACTCCGTACCCAACATGGTGACCTAGAGCGGCAGATCAGCGAGCTACAGGTCGTGTTCAAGGGTCAGGTCGATAATGTCTGGTCTTTCCAGAGCCAATCGGACGTATGGACCCAGGAGTCAGACCGCCGTTGGTCTGCTGTAGAGCAGTGCCACAAACAGCTGACCGACTTGCTATTCCGGAGTCCGGCTATTATCTTCAGCGCGGACCGGTCTGCATCGGCCGTTCTGGTCGACCTACACCAGGATCGAGGACAACCTAACCCATTGGCTAAAATTCGCCACTCCAAGATTTCGAAAACTTCCAAGCGTAAACGCAAGGACGCGTCGAGGGGCTCAAGGGCGCGGGGCATAGCTCGCGACTCCGGATTCTAGGAGAAGCGGGCGTTGCCCCCAAAGAGAGCCAAGACGATGGCGCATCTCGTCAAGCCCAAGATCGGCCACAGACGGCACTTCCAACATCACCAAATCTCATGCGCCCTCGCGCCCCCGTGCTGTTCGCACCCAGCGCACAGAGGTCTCCTACGGAGGGGACTCGGACAGCGGATCGGGAGATTCTGAGTTCACACTCAGCGCGTTATCTAAGTCCCGGTCCTATCGGCTTCGAGGTCCGGCTCCGATGAAGTCTGCATCGGGGACTGATCAGGCGATCAGTTCCCAGAGTAACAAAACTGCACGGGATCGTGAAACACCCGGATCAGTGCCTTCTTGCCAGCCTGGCACATCTGGACTGCGCCGTTACGCCCGATTGAAGGGAATATCGATTGGAGATCGACCTCTCCCATCGAGGACTTTTGACGCCATTATGCCGTGGTCACCGGGGCAGATCGGTAGCTTGCACCGGTCAGCCCTGACCAAACAAGGTCTCGTCCGGTTTCTGTCCCGACCCGCCTTTGGCTATTCCCTCCAGCTCCGAAGACTCCTGACCCATCTGCGTGGCGAGCATATCTTTTTTACAGGAGCGCAGATCTCTCTGGTATATTTAGATCGGCCATGGGAGGTGTTGCTCAGCGCCAAGTTGGACTCGATATTTGCGTCAACCCCTTGGGTCGATTCGCTCTTGGATCGACTTCGGACTTTCAATGCAGCCCACTGCCAAGCGATATGGGAATCCACCCATTACCTCGTCATTCCCGCGGGTCAGAAGTTGCGTGACGTAGACTTGATCCTGTATCGGAAGCTCCGGAAACAGCGCCAGAGTCGAGCGGGCGAGGCCTGGCTGATCCCATGCCAGTTTGTACTGGAAGGGATGTTGGCCCGCGAGTGCGACCTCGACGTTTTCTTATATCCAGTGTTTCTTCGCATGGCCAAGCGTCGCATCCAGAGCTCCGGGGCGTTGCTGAGGTTGGCATCTGGTATCCCGGCTTCCGCTGTGACGAGCCAGTTGCAAACCTGAAGGACGCCTTGGTCCAGATGGATCGGAAGGAGCCTTGGCGTAATCAGTTCCGGGACCAGATTGTAGATCACCCGGCACTGACTATCGGTCGCCTGTGGTGTGATTGCGAATATTGATACGATAATATCTGACCAGATAATTCATAATATATGTCATCATTCTTTCAAACTTCTTGATCACCTGGTCACTTGACCAAAATTCATCACTTTATCCAAACTTGCACCAACACGTTATCATATACAGTTCCATTCACATCGCGAAAATCATCATCACGTTCGTCACTCCACTACTCCAGTTCATCACAGTTTATCATATGTTCACAATAATTCAGACCTTACATATATTCACACCGATCGGTCTGATCGGTGCTACTGCGTGTCTTGGTCTGCATCTTCATGAGTCTGCATCACTGCGAAGAGATTCCGACTGACTCGTTCTCGCTCGAACTCTCGTAGCAGTGCTTCACAATTTAGATCAAGTTCATCGATCCAAGTTGCTTCATCATGATGTTTCCACCGGACCAGATATTCTCGGTGGGTGCGACCGAAACATGTCTTCTTGACCGATCGGACATCTAGCACATTCTCCACCTCGAATTCGTCCTCCTCCAATGGACTTTCCCAACTGTCCTCCGGCAGCAGAGCTTCATCAAAATCGAATCTCTCCGCTTCATCCACCATACAGGTTGTTTTGGGACGATCGGGGAACTCTCTGACCAGCTTCAATTTGGACACATGCACGATCGGAACAACTTTATAATCCGTGCCGATCGTGATCAGACTGACAGCATGCTCACCGATTAGCTCTGCTACACGGAAAGGACCGTGCCACATATGAGCCAACTTCCTTGCATAACCTTCCTTGACCCGATCGAGGTATAACCAGACCCTCGCCCCTGGTTCAATACCTTGGGGTCGGACCTGATCGTTATTCCGATCTGCTCGATCTTGTGTGGCCTGACGCAACTTTTCGTTGAAGACTTCCTTCGCATGTTGATAGTGCTTCTGGACCTGCATACGCCAACGGCGGGCATCGCGATCACGGGTCCGAGTGCAGCCGATCGGTATCGCCGCTTCAAGTGTCGATCGAGGGTCCCATCCATACACCAGATAGAAAGGCGTCTCTCCTCGGAACCGATCGGTTGAAGAGTTGAGTGCGAATACCAGTCTTTCTGCATACTCATCCCAGTCACGTTGGTCTGGGTCGGCCACATAAATCTTGATCGCCCTTGTTATTGTCTGAACCATGCGTTCAGCCGATCCGTTCGCTTGCGGACGATATGCCATCGTTGCACTCTGTTTCTGGCCTAGCATGTTATTGAACGAACGGAACACCTCGGCCATAAAACCGGGTTCCCAATCGTGTCTGATAACTTCGCTGGCGCCGAACCTTCTAAACACGCATTCTTCGTAACTCTGGGCGATCTGCTCCGCAGATCGGGATGCACTAGCCTTTGCAATCACCAGACCGGTGAATAGGTCGACCCATATCAGCAGCTCAGTGTTGCCGCGTGTCGATCTGGGCAGTGACGGTATGTGGTCCATTGCTATCACCTGGAAAGGGTAGGTAGCCTCGATATTTTCGGGCGATAGGCCCTTGATTATCGGTCTGCCCTTTCCGGTCTCGCAATCCGTGAAACAGCCCACATATTTCTGCACGCTTCGAAAAAGTCCTCTCTAGTGAAAGTGGGCCCTGATCTTGTGATATGTTCTTCCTATGCCTTGATGTCCCCCTTCTAGACTCACATAGTAGTGATGAAGGACATCCGGCTGCAGCAACTCAGGGATCACCAGTTTCGATAGTCGATCTCGATCGGCACTGTCTTGATCAGTGTCGAGGCATTAATATAGCAATCCATTTTCATCCACATCGTAACTGTCCGCGATCTAGGCACACTCTTTCACCTGACCATTTGTCAACTTGGACAATTCACCGCGCAGATAAGCCTTCAGGTTGACGATCCACGCTTCTTCGTCCTGCGCCTTGAGGATCCGTTCCGCCCTTAGCTGTTGTACAACGTACTCACTCAGGCTTTCCTTGGGGAACGATCGGCGAGACTTCCGAGCTCGCGATCTGGTTGCGGCCATCACATGCACCTGACCAGGGCTGTCCTTGGGCTTGATCACCTCCGGGAGCCTGTTTATGTCCATAAGTTCCTGTAAAACGGCTTCCTCGGTGATCGTCGCCCCGGTCTGGTCTCGCATGGCTTGGGTCGCGAGATGGTCGGCGCTTCTGTTCCAGTCCCGTTTCACTTGCAATAGCTCGTGGTTGGGGTAGTCTTTCAGCGCTTTTATCACCCGATCATTTAGCAACATTAACGTGGCGCCTTGCAGTCGATCTCCCCGGTGATCTGCCTTATCACTAGGTTGGAGTCACCACATATGATGATCCGCCCTTTCTGTTGTGATGACAGCATATCAAGACATAGAAGTAGACCCCGATATTCTGCCTCATTGACCGTTATGTCAGGCGTGAAATCGGTGGCGGCTGCGACTATAGACCATTGTGGTAACTTCCACAGTATGGCACTATAGGAGCCGGCCTTCTTCTTCACGCTGGCCGACCCGTCAAAACTCAAGACCAGGAGTTCCGCATCCTGATCGACGGTCGGCAGCGGCCGCGAGATTGACTGTCGAGGTTGCTTCCTTGGGGCAATCGCCACTAAAGCCTCATCCACTTCGGACCGAGGGGTGATACTGGCAGATAATGTGCCCAATATCTCTTCCTCTTCCTTGGTGCACTTGACGACCTCGAGAGACCACTGCGACAAGACAGCTGACCATCTGCCGAGCCGACCGTCCATCCCATTGGCTGATAATAACCAGGCCAATGTCGACTTTCTTGAAAGGACCTTTACAGATCGGCCGACCAGTAGGTTGTAGCACACATCCAAGATCCGTAGTAAAGCCAGAACTTTTTTTTCGACGATCCCATAGTTGACCTCGTTCGGCTTCAATTTCCGGCTCGTAAAAGTAACCGGGTGGTACACTCCATCATGTTCTTGTACTAGAGTGGCCGAAATGGCCCACTTAATAGCATACACAATGACGATCGGAATTTTCTCCGGATCGAAGTGGTTGAGAATCGGTGCCGTCGCCATCTTGGCCTTTAGCATACCGAAAGCAACATTTGCACTCCTCATGTGATCATATGCCTCTACTTGCGGACAATCTGCGGGCAGATCAGAGTCGCTGCCCTCCCGTAAAGTTGCCCGATCTTCTTCGCGCAACATATGGTATTCGACTTCCCGGAGCTCGTACAGCACGGCCGCGTAAATCGCAAAGTCTTCAATGAAGCGGCTATAGTAATTTAGGCTTCCCAAGAAGGACTGCATTGCCTTCAGCGATCTGGGAAACGGGAGGTTGTTCAGCGATTCCAGATCTTTGGGATCGGCCTCCAGCCCACTGATCGACACCATATGACCCAAATAGGCGACCTTGGACATGCCCCAATAGCTTTTCACAGCACTGATCGACAGGTTCCAGCGATCGCATGTCTTCAACAAACGCTCTACCTTCTCGCACAGATCGCTCCATGACGAGGAAGGGATCAGAATGTCGTCGATATACGATCGCCTTCCCAGAACGGACGGTCTCCTCTCCCGGTCAGGTTCACCCTCTGTAAATACATCATAATTTTTGGCGAGGTCCTGATCGGTGATGATCTTGAAATGTCCATACATTGCGTTGTCGATCAGCCTCTGGTAAATCTGGGGCGCGTTCTTCAACCCGAACGGCATACGGTTCCACTCGAACAGACCGAACGGCGTAACAAATGCGGAGATCTCGCGAGCCCGATCGGTCATCGAAACCACCAAAAATCCACTTGCCATGTCTAGTGGGCAATACCACAGAGTCTTGTCAAGGTCTTCTAGTAGATCGCTGATCAGCGGCATCGGGTACACCATAAGCTTGGTCAACCGATTTACCAACCGATAGCCGATACAAAACCTGATGTCGACACCGTTCTTCTTGATCACGATCACGATCGGTGAGGCCCATGGCGAGGTCGACGGTCTGATGATCTTGGTATCCAACAGTCCTTTAATAAGGTCAGACAATTTTTCGCGGTACTGTGGCGCCACACGTCGGCATCGCCGGGAGATCGGCTTGTCATCTCCAACGTCGATGTCACAAATCGCTCCGCGAGCAGCAGGGTGTAAGGCATTGCCTTTACCGATCAGCAGATGTTTCTTCTTCCATATGATCTGCTTTAGCTGATCGATCTGATCCGGACTGTTGAGATCCCAATCAACCACTTGCAGATCGTCCATAGTAACCTCGGGCGGGTCAGCAGACACTTCAGTGAGGACTGCCATCTGGATCTCCAACTCCTGAATGTATTGGTCCCCGCCCTCATGGATGCAGACCTGGTCATCTTCCGGGGCAATAACACCCAAACCGTCCTGATCGGCTGAACACTGCTGTTCCCGATCGGCGGGCTGCCCTTCACCGATATCGACCTTCTCAAGCGTGCCATCATGGTCCGCCCCAGTCTCGCCATGCTTCCCTTTTTTCTATTTGCGGCTCCGCTGTCGCCTGTTCTTGTGTCGCCACCACGTTAACGAACTTTGGCTCATCTACTTGATGGTCCACCTTATCCGGCGCCTGCGGTGCCTTTCTTCGAACTAGCATCTTCCTAGGGGTTACATAGCTGGGTCGTTCCACCATAGGTGAGGTATCTTCTTCCACCGATCCATAATTGCTGACCAGATCGGTGGTCGCTTGTTATGCCAAGTTCTGCCACTCAACATACCGTCTCGATCCAATCGAGACGAACCCCATCTTCCTTGGCACTTTCCCTTCTGCCGGCCACATGCCAACAATCGTGTTGTTGTCGAGCGTAAGCGGCTTGTCACCGATATTAGTGACTCGGACAAAATCAAGTCGGCCGGCGCTCTTCACAAAAGTCGACACCCACCGATCGCCCCTGGTCAACCATAACTTCCTTGAACGAAAACCTTTATCGACCGGGGTGTCAGCGGATTGGCCGACTGGAATGGTGACATCTTGATCCCACCTGACCAAATCGGTGTACGATCCGTATAGGGGCCGCCGACCAGCTAACTGGATCTGGACCTCATCCGGTAGTGTAAGCACTCCATGAGACAGATCAAGGCGAATACCCGCCGGCACCATGAAATACATGCCTAACAGGGCATCCTGACCGGCCAGCTTACCAACCCAAGCACTGAAGAAGTAGACCAAAGAACCCGATAGGGTGATCTTCACGCGCGTCCTTCCTTCGGTCATATAAGAATTTTCACCGATCCCGACGCATTCTTGTATATGGGTATCGTTTATACGACATCCGACCTTACGAGCAAAGGCGGAGTCAATAATCGAGAATTCAGCCCCAGAGTCGAACAACATCGTCGCTTTCTGGTTATTTATCTTACCACAGGCTTTCGTCTGCTTAAACCATTTGTCGGGCGCATGATACTTCCAGTATCCGCGAGACTCTCCAGGCAGCAGATCTAGCTGCACGACCACCTTCGATCGGGAATATTAATCGGTCGTGAGATTGTAGACCGGATGATCCCGATCGATGCAATTGAGAACAGAACATGTATTGTCGGTTTTATTCTCCTTGCCGACATATGCATAGATGCCAAACGTAGACCGCTCGGCTCGATCCAGATTCCAACCTGGCGAGCGTTCTAGTTTAACATCTTTTCCACGTCAGGTGGAAGCATCCCCGCGTGCTTGCCCGGAACATGCCACTTGCACATCAGGTTGAAGAATTCTTTCATCTTGCATTGGCCGGCCTCGTGGATCTCTCCACATGACTTGCACACGAAAAGGCAGTGATCGGTGGGGTGGCCGCGACTTTCGCATTTCTTGCATATTAACTTCTTCCATCAGCCCCGATCATCATGCTTGCTTGACCCGCAGTGAGAACACTTCTTGCGGGGTCGGTCCGGGTCAGACTTGTTTCCGCTCCTGCCCTTCTGATCTGCCTGGTCAGGCGTCGATCTGGTTTTCGGGGCAGGTTCCGCGACGAAGATATGGCGGTACTGGTCCTCGTCTGACTCCCGAATGGACTGGCCGCTGTTTTCCTCTTCCAATCCAGTTGTGTCCTCATCTACGATCGCCTTAACAGCACGGGCCGATCTAGTCAAGGGTCTCTTCACCGGATCGGTCTGGGTCTTGGATCTGTAACGACCTGATCCAACGGCGCCCTTTGACCTCATGCTGCTGGAGTGTTGCAACGTTCGCAACGTCTGCTCCACTTCTCCCACATCCTTTCGGCGCAACAGGGTGAGCTGAAGTGCCAGCTCCTGGTCATGAAGGGTACTAATATAGTGAACCACGTGTTCCAAAGCGGCACCGGTCGGCGGGTTGCCTTCCTTGATCACTATGCCGGCGCGAATTGCAGCCACATTCAGACGGTGTAAGTACTCGATCGGCGTCTCGTCGCCCCGCTTCTGCATGTGATGATAATTGTGGGCGCTTGAGAATCCGGAGTTGCAGTACTGCCCCTCAAACTCTGAACATATCAGGTCCCAGTCAGATCGGATATCCCGACTCAACTGTTGGACCCAGTTCGCAGCCGGTCCTTTCAGCAGATCTCTAAATATCAAACACCGTTCCTTTTTTGGTGTCTGATGCCGTAAGAAAGCATACTTGACCCGACCAAACCACGACCTGGCCTGCTCCTCGTCGGTGTCCTTTCCGGTGAAATCCTTGAGATCAGTAGTCGCAGCCATGCGAATGCGCGGGATCGCAGTAGATCCGAAATCAAAAGCGGTCGTGGAGTCTAGATTAGCCCTGCGCGTTCTGCCCGCACCTGCACCGTCTGACCCATAGTGGTCATCAGGATCGCCGATCGACTCCATGTCGTAATCACTGTTCTTGCTTGATCGGCGCGATCGAGCTGGTTGCGGCTTGCGTCTTCCTTTGCCAATTGGTTTAACTCCTCGAGTGGCCTTGTACACTGATGCTACTGACTCCATATCTACATCCCGGCAAATATTGACATTTTGCCGGGAAGATCGGTCCTGAGCATGAGGGCGCGGAGGTTATCTGCATCGATCTCCCATGAAACGCTCCATCATTGCTTCAAACATGGCTTGGACGTTAGCTTGGGTCATGGGCAGCGTGTGGGTATCCTCCTTTAGAGGTACTGACACCTGTGGGAGATCCTGGGGCCCCGACCGGCATGCAGCCCCATGCTGCCGCACGTCCTTTTTAAGCTCCCATGGGGTATGATCTGCCCCCATGGTCATCCGCTCAACACCGACCTCCAACTCCGATGAGCTGTTAGAGGAAGGTGGAGACTGATATACCGATTTATCGTCGGAGCACGCATCGTCATGTGCTGCCGTGTCTTCAGCAACCTTCAATGCCATGGTGGGAGTTGGGCGGAGAACCTCCCCACCAAGGCACCAAATGATCATGGAGAGTCGACATCGACAGCTCCAGCCTGCTAGTGTCCAGATCAAACAGCTTGTTGACGTTGGCCGGGTTCTGCACTTTTATGCCGACCTCAGCCAACATCGCCAGCAGGTTTTTCACCAGCAGCAGTGGTCGATCACTCTGGATCGGCTCGGTAGTGGGTCCGAGGAGGCGATCAGGGATCTGGGGGTTCAAAATTTGCATGACCTGGTCTTCACGAATAAATCGCCTCAACTCGTGGATGTAATACATCCTGGTCAGGTCTTGTTCGTCATAACCCCATCCCCGGCCTGCGACTTTTCTTCCAAGTCGTCCTCCTCGGGCGGCATTCCTAGCCTTTGCTTGGGGACCTTAGGCATGTGGATCGGATCGTTCCGATCAGCATCCGATTGGTTCTCATTTTTTATTCCACCAATTTTTCCATGTAAATTCATAGGATCAGGACAAAAGTCCTGATCCTTTCCGGAACTATAGCAAAACTTGCTATAGTCCCGATCGGCTCCGGTGGGAGCCTTATGGGGAGGAAAAAACTTATTAATCCCGATCTGGCCCTCCACCCGGCCATATCGGACATCGCCATCTTTATCAACAACGAGAACATAAGTTGACAGCTTTTCCTTATGTCCTCTACAGAACGATTCCACATTTAAATCACTTAAGTCAACTTTTGACCGATCATCTCGGTGATATCCACGATCACCAAATGATCCTGGCACGCGCACCATTGTGGTGAAGTCAAGTTCAAAATCGAACACAGTTGTGTCGAGAACCTGACCACCATCGTGCCCAGCCTTCCAACTTACGGGGGGGTACCCCGCGGACCTTCGCTTGCGATCCGATCTGATCGTCCGCTGATTACAGACGACCGATCATCAACAGAAGACGCCTGGTCCGATTGATCTTGCGTTGCCATCTCACCTTGTGTACCCGATGGAATGGGCTAGTTCAACACTCGGTGGATCGTGTCGCTGGTTGACTTGGGTCTGATAGTATGCAGACCGTACTGGGGGGGTGTACCCTGGGCGGAACTCTTCACCCTGGGTACTTGTAGACCGGTTACACTTGAAATATGTATATTCCAATGGGTCGACCGTCCAATAGATCTAGACCCAACCAATACGAGATAATAGAGGGTAGACCACTCAACTGGTCTATCCCCTGACCAATATGAGAGAAGACCAAAGCCGGTCTAAACTCCAACCAATGTTATAGTAAACCAATATGTCCACGTAAAGACGAATCGACTTGTTAGTACGTTCCAAACGTACGTGACTTAAACTTGTGAGAAATCAGCCAATAGATACTCCTGTCGAAGGACTTCCGGCGGGCCAAATGCGTCTGCGACGCGCCCCGGCCGGGTATAATGGGCAGGAGGGGATTAATCGACCCTCTGTCCCCCAAAAACTCCGCGACGTGCGAAGGCGACTTAGAAAACCAAACTTTTAGAGAGTCTCTTAGGACCTCTTAGCCACTTTTCCAATCCAAGACCAATTTACTTCTTTTCCACTAACCTTACGGTCCCAATATGTACCAAACACTAAAATATGTAAAATACACGCAATGCCATGTGACTTACCTAAATCCGTGTGCTTGACACTCCTTGCACATGATAGGCTTAAACGTCCCCCTTGTTTCCACCAATCCGATCGTTGACCAGCTGATCGGCACGCCGTTGACAGAAGGTGACCAAAATTTTGCCTTCGCTTCGCCACAATACCATCGAAAGGTTGGCCAGGGACCTCAGATCTGGTATTGCACTATCGGACACAAATCGGCCAAATTGTCTCACGTGTGCAGAGGGCGAGGCTACCAGAAAAGCGCTGCCGAAGGCGGCTTCAGGAGGAAACGCCCCGATTGACCGAATCGAAGGAGTGATTTGCAGTGACCTCAAAGGTCCTATCACTCCCCGAGACAGGCGTGGCAATCGATAATTGATCGTTTTTGTCGACCATTTCACGAACTATGTGCGGCTGTATGCGGCGCGCACGAAGGACAAAGCTGCGCGGATGTTCGGGAATTTTATTGCCTGGTTTGAAAATGAATTTTCATGTAGAGTGCACGTACTACGCACTGATGGCGGCGGAGAGTATCGGAAGGTCGATCTGTTTTGTAAGGAGACCGGTATCCGTCGCCAAATTACCGAGCGTGGAAACCCTTCCTCGAACGGCAAAGCTGAGCGCATAAACCGGACCATTTTCAACATGGTCCGGTGCATGATATTCGTGTTTGGTGTACCCTAGACATATTGGTCGGAGGAGGCTGAGTACGCTGCGTACATACTCAACCGCACTCCGACAAGATCAGATATCGGACGAATTTCGCCACTCGAAGTGCTGACCGGCAAGCGGCCGGCAGTCAATGACATCGTCCCCATGTATGGTTTAGGAGGGACCCGAAGAAGAAGGCATTGGCGAAGCACGCTGAACGCGCACTCATCCTGGGCAAGAGCGATGAGCCGAAGGGCTACAATGTGCTATTGTCAAAGGACAGAGTGGTCTTGGTGACCAGGCATGTCACCGCGATCGAAACGCTCAGTCCTGAAACAAGCGACAAGGTCACCAAGGTATTGGAAGGTGAATGAAACCAAGAGCGGGAAGTTTGGCGGAATCGCGCTCGAGATTGGCCGATTCAAATACGTCGGATTCAGGGCGTGAGAGTCGAGGAATACTGGATCCTACAACCGCGTCGGAACGCGCCGAAAACGTTGAACAGGGCACACGGAAGACGCGCAGGAAGTAAAAGAAGACTGCCAAAGGGCAGGAATATGAAGTGTCGAGGGCTAAAAGGCAGTTGCAATCGACGATGTTCGGAAGAAATTACTGAAAATGATGAAAATACTGGAAGCGCCCTATGCATCTACTCAGTCTGCGACCCAGATGTTGAAGCACCAAGTGGATTAACGATGCAGCCGGATCCGAAAAATTATCGGAAGGCGCACGGTGGTTCACAGACCATGATGTGGAAGCAAGCGGAATTGGAGGATCTCAAGTCTCTTCAGGACCGGGGAACATGGGACATCGTGCGTCGCCCAGAGGACAAGGTACCTCTCCCGACCAAGTGGGTGTACAAGACGAAAGTCAGTGCAAACGGGTCGGTCGAGAGGTACAAGGCGAGGTTGGTCGCCCGAGGTGACAAACAAGTTTTCGGTGCTGACTATTTTTTCACGTTTTCGACGGTTATGGAGTTGAACAACGTAAAGTTGATCCTAGTGTTGGCGCAAGTATGGGGGGTTGTGGCACGCCACGGCGATGTGCCAAGTGCCTACCCCAAGGCGAAATCTGAAACGAATGTGGACATATATTTGAAAGTGCCTCAAGGCATGGAATTTGAAGATGAAAAACTACGTGATTTTGGAGTAAAGTCACCGAGATTGTAACAGGGTTACATTCTGGTTACATTTAGTATGTGTGGTGTACGTGAGTACACTACGGTTGGGGTCAGTATTGACCGGTCCGAAAGGTTTGGACCATTGTTTATTTTAACCAATCAGGTGTGGTGAAGTGACTGGAATTTACGGTTGAATGTATACGAAAAGTATGCATAAAGAGTATACGGTGTTTTTAGCCGATCATGAAGTGAGTTTTTCGGTATCGAAGCCAGTGCTGAAGTAACCAAGAAGTAACAAGGTGAACAGATACTGGAGGTAGATATAGGATTTCTGAATACTTTTAATATAATCAAATTTCCCCCCTTACGAGCAGTCGTCTTACCAACCAAAGAAAACTTTTCAAACCTATACAAAAACTAAGTACAACCCGAGGACACCTTTAAGTGAACGCGTGTTACAGCGTGATAAAGATCCTCTGCGGTTACTTAAGTTAAGGGGCAGCCTGAGTGTTACCAGGAAGTGTCCATTTTCAGTAACTTTATATTAAGGTTCGGACGTAAGTACCAAGAACCTGGGAAGTTTAAGCAAGAGAAGTGTATTGTATCGCTTCCTTGTGTTGGTTTTGAGTGGAAACCTCGAAAATTTAAGTTCCTTCACGACAACTGGTGCCGAGACCCGGAACTTCACGTCGATTAATATAATTTCACACACAAAATGGCTTTAGTGTCTGCTGAGGGAGAGAAAGAGCTGGTCTTTAAGTTACAGCGCTCTCAGGAGGACCATGAGATAACATACACTTTCTCTGAGGTCTGTGCAATAATGGCACGGTATCAACGGCATGTACTGAAGCTACCTGGGGACTCACATAGTTGGTTTTCATTATATGAGATTCGCAAGGTGGCAAGAGCTGCCCCTAATTTTAGAGTTAAGGAAGATCTTATTTCTTTTGGGGGATTAGAAGAGTCAATTGAAGCTATTGAAACGCTGCTTCGAAATTGTGGCTATGAGTTCGTACGAAAAGAAGAATTCGATAATGCATGTGACTTTAATCTGGATCGTACCGCGAAAGATATTGGTCTGATGGTGTCACTATTATTAGCGGAGAACCAGTGGGAAACATCCTTGATGTTTTATCGGAAAGAGGCTACGGATGTCAGTCCAAATTATTACATTGTGGCAGACACCACGCATACACCGGTAAAAGAGTCTAAACCACCGGGCATGCAGGAACTGTGTAATGACGATGAGCTGGAGGACACTGTGGATTGGAGATCAAAAACTGAACGTCGAGTAAGGAAGAAGTTGGAATTTTCCTCGGATTAAGATGAGATCATGTCACCGCCACGACCAACGTCGAAAAAACAGGACCCAGTGGTGACAAATTTAGTCCAGTTGATGCAAGATGGGCATTTAAGTTTGGAGGAGTTGACGAAAATTTCCGCATCTCTGTCCGCTAGTCGCACGCCAGATACTACGAGAGGAGCGACTAATGCGACACACCGAAAATCGGCAGCTCTGGATAGAGCATACCCCTACCCACCAAAACCATCAATATATGGCATGTCGAGTGGAAGACATAATATATGGGGATCATCTGGTCCGCCTGTCACAGTCATTATCCAGAATACAGAAATCAAGGCATTCGACAATAATAGACAAGACGCGGGAAGTGCAAGGGCATGGATAACAAGATTTCTCCATGTGGCAAACATTTCACGTTGGGATGGCGATCAACGGCTAGGGATGTTTGTGGATATCTTGACGAATACGGCGTCTTGGTGGTATGAGCAGTTAGCGGATACAGTGAAGTATGATTGGGATACAGTGATAGACGTGTTTCAACGGAATTTTTGCGTGGATAAAGTCTCGCCTCGGGTTATGTATTCCAAATTGACACAGAAACACGACGAGCTAGCGACTACATACCTATACCGGCTAAATGCCGCGGCATTACGAGCTGGAATGGATTTCCAAGATGCTTATAACCCTTCATTGTTGGAAGAGCACATCCAGCAATTTTTGACACCATTCATGATCGCGTCATACAAATGCCATATCAGCATATGACATTCAATAGCATTGAGGAACTGGAAAGGGTGCTAACGAAGCATGAGGCACGTGTGACAAGGCCTGGAAAGAAAATGACTGCACGCAAGGGTGCCGAAGTGGTATATGAAGATGTGCAACCCAGCGTACATGTGATGGTAGGAGAAGTACAGACTATGTAGCGGTCACGCTCTAATTATGAAGACAGAGGTGCACGAACTAGTGCGCCTAATAATAATGATGGGGGCGTGGTGTGTGAACATTGCAATTGAAGAGGACATGAAAAAGACAAATGTTGGAAGTTGCAGACGTGTGAGCACTGTAAATCAGTCGGCCATGATGTGAAATATTTTCGGAAGTTCATAGAAGAGATGGCTGAAATGAGGAGCAAGTTGAAGTTCGGAGAACTATCCAAGGACCAAGTGGCTGCACAGTTAAACGCCTAACCCCACAGTGCGTTGCGACCACTGTCGAGAGAAAGGGGCGGGGGCAATGTCGAGCAATGTGAAATCGACACCGCGTTCACCCTTAGGTGTAAACGAGAACAAGAAAAAAGATATATTTTGTATGGATCGATCACTCACTGTGGACGAGGATCAAGAAAAGAAGAAAATACAAGAAAAACCGAAAAAACAAGTTGCATTTGAAGATAAAGAAGAAAAAGATACGTCAGAGACTAATGAAGCAGCAGATGTCTCAGCTTGTGTCACGTTGGCGGATAAAAGAGAAGGAGAACGAGAAGGATGGCAACATTTGCTCAAGTCCACGCAACCTGCAACACAGGTGTAGGTGAAGGGAGCAATCGATGATTTGTAGTTACCGTTAATGTTGGATTCTGGTGGAAACATATCAGTATTACATATCAATGTGGTAAAGATGTTACATATAGCAGTCCGGATGTTTGATACCCCGACAAGTTTTTGTGGCGTTACAGAAAGTACCACTGGCGCAATTGGTGTGGCCACTGTAAAGGTTCGGATGGGCCCATCGGTTATTTTTAATTGTGAGATGTGGGTAGCAAAAATTGAGTCGCAGACCTTAGCAATACTTGGAACTGACTTCTCGGTGAAAGCGGGGGTTATCCTGAATATGAAAGACCAGAGTTGTCAGATTCCCAACGAAAATCCGCTACCGTTACTGACCCAAGAAGATCGACTCTCGAAAGATTATATACAAGTATATGAGCGAGTTATGGAAAGTGCTGGTATGATGATTAATTGAACTAGTGTGCATGCCGTACGGATGGTTGGGGATAAGCCTCCCGCGGTATATGTGATAGATGCTATAGACCCATTGAAGGTAGACCAGACGAAGTTGGAGAGAGAGGTGTATCTGCATGAAGGGGTGGAGATGTCAGTTGAAGCTATGGAAGTACAGTTGGCTCTTATACCTGAAGTGGAGAAAGGTCCGATAACGTCACCTTATATGGCTCACGCGAATATAGGAGAGCCAGGGATCACCACCAAGGAGCAAGAAGACCAGTTACGGTCATTGTTATACGAGTATGCCGATGGATTCATAAGCTCTGGTAATGCGCTACCGCCACCAGCTAAGGGTGTGGTATGTGATGTAGATGTGGGAGACAATTCGCCTATAGCCCAGAAAGCTCGCAAGGTACCAGCCCACCTCTTATCCAAGTTGTATGAGTTAATACGAGGTTTATTTCAAGCAGGATTAATTAAGTACTCGGAGTCAGCTTGGGCATCACCAATCGTGATTGTGTTAAAGAAAAATAAAACAGACATACGATTGTGCATCGATTACCGAGCTGTGAACCAAAAGACGAGACTGATGGTGTATTCGATGCCTCTAATAGATGATTTGTTGGATAACTTTGAAGGGGTCAAGTGGTTATGTTCAATGGATAACGAGAGTGGATATTAGGCTATACCCATGACGAAAAGGGCTCGGTTGATTACTGCTTTCATTTGCCCGCTAGGACATTTTGAATGGCTTCGAATGCCGCAAGGATTAAAGAATGCGCCACAGATATATCAGCGTATAGTTGATAATGCCTTATGGACAATGGTCCGACGCTCACAACAGAAGGGGTGAAGTGTACGATCATGAATGATGACACTGTCATGGATGTCGATGATAATGCTACTTATGTCTTGGAGACGGACGTTCCACTATCACACGATGTGTTCCATAGTGGACAAGTGGTAGATACTGAAGAGCGACCTGTCATTGGGAGGCGTTCATACATTGACGATATTACGTTTGGTGCGAATAATTGGGACACGCTATGTTTGATGCTTAAGAACCTGTTGGAGTCGTTCAAATATTGGCGAATCACCATAAGCTTACCCAAGAGCGCATTTGGGAAGCACAGTGTAGAGTTTTTGAGTCATCGCATATCTGCAAAAGGAATCGAGGCGTCCCCGCGAAATTTAGAGTCAATTATCAAGATGGCATTTCCGCGGACATTAAAGGGTGTTCAGAGATTAACTGGCAGTTTGATTTATTATCTTAGGTTTATCGACAACTTCGCTACGTTAGCGGCATCACTATATGAATTGACAGACCTGCAGTTAAGAGATGGAACTCAATTGGAACACGCTGAGAAGTCTTTTGCATTGTTGAAGGATCGGCTTGTGCATGCACCGTTTCTACGACATATCAAGCGTGCGAAACCATTAAGTGTAATCATATACACTAATACGTGGGCATTTGGAGCAACAGTGTGTCAAGAACACGATGGGATCTTGCACCCAGTAATATACGTCAGTAAAGTGTTCAAAGATGCGGAGACACGATACACAGGGGCAGAACAGGAGGTGCTAGCTTTGTTGAAGACGTTACATGATGCTAGACATATTTTATTTGGGCAGCATATAACTGTATATGCAAGGTACCCCACGATGCGATGGCTCTTCACATCTAAGAGTTTAACAGGAAGAGGAATTCAATGGGCGGTGATGTTATCTCCATGGTCGCTAGAGATTATACGAACGGACCATGAAGGCGTTGGCCTGCCCGCATTATTGGCTGCATCGATAGTGCCTGTGGAAAAAATGAATGAAGTATTAGAATATATCGCGCCACTAAAGACATTGAAGGACACGCCAATTATTAGACCAATTCCAGGATTGTGCCGTCAAAGTACTGGATATGTTTTGTCATTTGATGGTGCAGTACGGATAAAAAATAATCCTAAAGGCACATTTGGCATGATAGTATGGGAGTTGCCTACTTGGGAGGTGATGGCAGCTGAATAGGGAATCCAGGACAACCTCACCGTGAACGATAGTGAATATCATGGCTCGATCGGCGTACTACAACTTGCGCAAGCACATCATATAAGCAAGGCAATAGTATGTGGAGACTCGAGGTTGGTCATTGGACAAGTCAATGGAGATTTACGCTGTAACAATGCTTCATTACTGGTCTGGCTAAATAGAGTGCACTCGCTGGTCGAAACTTTTGAGGTGATTAGTCTAGTGCATGTGGCACGCAAGTATAACCAAGCGGCAGATTTCCTCACACAGTGCGCAATGAAAGAACAAAGAGCAGGGAAATTTACAAGTGATCAACAAATGATGGACCTAAAATTGTTGAACCGACTACCAGAGTTGTTGTATGCGAATGCAGATGGTCCTCCAGAAAGGGATAAGATTGAGGACACCCCAGAGGAGATTACTCAACCGTCTGACAGAAGTAGTGGTAATCCAAGTGATGAGGCGTAAGTGGATACCACGGAAGTCAGTGTATGGGGAGATGGTGGACATCAGTCACCACAAGTATTTGTAATCACTCGCAGCATGGGTAAACCGAAGAAAGGACATCGTCAATACCCAGGAAGTGGGGCCCTGGAACAAGGGGCGTACATAGAAGAGGAGACGCACTCTGCGAAAGACGGTACTGTCGAAGCTAAACAAAGCCGAGAAGATGCAGAAAAGGACCCCTATATAACGGCGCCCGCCATTAGACTTGAGCGAATAGCATCGACTCAGAATGATGACGATTGGTGTGGGAAGGTTATAGCGTATCTGAAAGGAGAAGATGACAAAATAAATTCCGCCAGCGAATGGAAAAGGGTGGCTCGGCATGCGATGATGTATGTATTGGACAGTAAAAATGTTCTATATTACGTCGCCTGTATACGAAGCAGAACTGAGGACCAAGTGTGGAGATTGGTCGTACCATCTATATTGCAAGAGGATGTGTTACATGCCTAACATGTTGAGATTGGTAGTGGAGCACATCAAGGAGTTGGAAAGTCTATGCTCGTTTGAGGTCTAAGTATTATTGGAGAGGAATGTATGCCCATATCGAAAATTATATTGCAGCGTGTGAAGATTGTGCCACGGCTAAAAGAAAGCCGAAATACCAGGGGCGTACTAGTGACAATATTGTGGCATCAAGACCTTTTCAGATTCTGGCCATGGATTTTGCATTACCTCTACCACAGACCACTATGGGTCATGAAGCTCTATTGTGCTTTATTTGTTTGTTTTCCGCATATGTGGTCCTTATCCCAATGAGTACCACTACAGCCCAGGATGTGGAAGAAGCGTACATGGTGGGGGTCTATAAGAGATTTGGAGCGCAAGAAATGCTGAGAAATGACCGAGACCCAAGGTTTATGAGTTCGGTATTTAGGAGGTTTAATCGGATGCTGAAGCAGAAACAGAGGCCTACATTGGCATATCGGCCACAAGCCAACGGCAAACAGGAGAGATCGGTGCAGACAGTGATTAAGGCAATAAAATGCTATATAACGGATCCAGAACAGAGATATTGGGATGAATATGTGGCACCATTGGAATTTGCTTTAAACACTTCAGTGGGTTTACAGCACTATCAAACTCCATTCTATCTGGTACATGGATGGGAACCCCGAACCACGATGGAGGCGATGGTACCGCCAAAGGATCAGTCTGTCACGGAACAAGATGCATTAGATTGGAGATTAGCTGTAAATAAAAGGCACATGGAGGCTCAAGCGCAGGCAGCCATCATTCGGGAGCAAGTGAGTAAAGAAAGATCCCAACATCATAACGAGAAAGTCGAGTCAAAGCTATGGTCTACTACAAAAACCGCTTACCGCCCTGGAGAGTTAGTCTGGCTGTATCACGATTTGGTCAAGCCAGGGTTGGTGAGAAAGTTGGTTCACTTGTGGCATGGCCCATACGTGGTGGATGAACGAGTCAATGATATGGTATATCGGTTGGTGATACCAACAACTGAGAGTCGGATATTCCCGTTAGTGCATATTGCTAGGCTGAAGCCTTATATCAGCAAGATGAGACGGCCCCGTGAAAAGATTCAAACCAAGGATGCGTTAGAGTTAGATGAAGAATTACTTCCGGAAGATTCCAGGTATGAACCTGGCAGAGACGATGAATGGGAAGTGGAACGTATCGTGGACTGTCGAGTGAAACAGCGGACAAGAAACGGGCGTCGGGTGAAAGAATACCTTGTCAAGTGGAAGGATACCGAGGAGATGACGTGGGATCTTGAAGACAACCTTTCTTGTACCATACTCTTGTATGAGTTTGATGCGCAGTGAGCTTGGGAGAATAGGCACTACGCATCCCAGACGGCAGAAGAGGACATCACTGAAGGGGAAATGTAGAAGCCTCAACAGAGAAGAAGGGTGAAGATGAAAGACGACCGAAGAGATAAAAAGAAGATAACAAGAAATCCAAGCAAACGAGAAAAAAGAAGCCCCAGAAGATGTAGTACATCCCTATCACGGACCCGCGTTGGTTGTGATGAGTAGAATGCGGACCCGAGTTGGTTGCATTAGGGGAAAGTCAGAAGATACAAACACAAACAAAATATAACAGAAAGACGCATGTTTGAACATAATTGGAAGATGTTGGAATATGTGGATACATTACGTGATTACCTATGTTGAATGGAGCTATACGGCTAAATAATGAACATAATTTGGATAGTGAGCCCATACGGGCTCAATGACTTGATGATGTGATGTGGAGAGTGCGCGAAGAGATGCCTATACAAGCCCAAGAGGTGAAAAACCTGTGCATCCCACACATAATACGACAAGATAACAATAAACCAGCGCAAGATCGTACGAAGAGATGCCTCACGAGGTTCTAAGGGTGAAAAACCTGTACATCTAACATAAAGCAAGATAAAATCATGAAAAACCAGCGCAAGATCGTACGAAGAGATGCCTCACGAGGTCCTAAGGGTGCAAAACCTGTACGGCGTCAACAAGATGATACGAAGAGATACCTAACACGGTCCAAAAGGTGAAAAACCTGTACATCTAACGCAACATGATATGATTATACCTGTGCGTCAACGAATCCCGTACGAAGAGATACCTCACGAGGTCCCAAGGGTGCAAAACCTGTACGGGGAAGCACAAGGTATGAAGAAAAACAATCGAGCCACAAGGGCAGTAAACCTGAGTGTCGATGGCGGCTACGCAAAGATACAACTAGTTGGGGTGTTAGCGGTGCAAAACCTGCATAACAACCACGAAAGACACAGGAGTAGGAAATGACTGAGCTCAAGCAGTAACAGCAGAGCCTCAGCATGATGGGGCATGAGTCAAGTATAAACTTTCCCTCAGAAGTGTAACGAAGCGAGTGAACCACCTGTTACACGGAGGAAGGTGATGCATATTAAAGGAAGAAGAAGAGAGTATAATGCTATGGTTGGAAGGGCACTCACCGGATGGAGTCATATACGACAAGTTGTTGGAGTTCGGAGTACACGTGTGGAAGTTTGAGGACGCGCGGAATACTTGTGAAGGCTGAACATGGCAATCTTATTTTGGATAGAATTATAATGGGATTTTCGACTGGATGGTTTTTTGGCCAATCACGTGGTATGTGCTCGTCCACGACAGACTCGTCCACGACATACTCGTCCACGACAAACATGGAATAGTATGCA
>CM047590.1:6970109-6984589 GCA_026184515.1 Peronosclerospora sorghi
ACAAGGAGAGTACTACAGATAAATCACGGTGTTTGACTCGACAAAGTGCCGAGGACTCGCTTATGACAGGAGCATTCACAACAGTCAACGTCACGGATTTGGTAAACCAGACGAATAGTAGAAGCTTATATTATACCAGCGCAGGGCTAACTCAGTGACACATTAGTCTCAGAGGAGTTAACTTTTGGAGAGCCATCAAGCGATTCAATTGGAACGATATAAGATGGGTAACGTGGATATGGTACACACATTGTTGAGTCTGAAAGCGTCAGGAGGTTCAGCCAGTGGAGTAGAACACAACGAGGAAAAGGCCGACATCTCAAGAGCTGCCCCTCATAGTATGTCCGCACTACAACCTATGACTGAGCAAGACTCTGCACATATATATAACCCTCCTGCATGGACCAACCGTGAGAAGGAAGAGTTGTTACGTATACAATGTGGGAGTAAGGATCAGACGAAGTCAGTTTCCGAGATAATTAACTCATATAATCAGCGATGTCAAGTAAACGGATGGACCAAGAGAACCGAAGCTAGTGTTGAGATTATGCTAAGGCGATTGGGAGCCAAACGAAAACGAGATAATGAGTGGACTGAAGAATAGGTGAAGTGGTAACAAGTCTAGTGGAACAGAAGAACACGGCCAATCACATAGCTGAGCTATATCCGGTACAGTTCCCGCAAGCTAAGAAGATGCGCACCAAGGTATCTATAAGAAATAAGATACAAGCCTTGCGCCAGGAAAATGTGGGCAAATCCCAGATAATATCGAATGGGGATAATGACCGAATTGAATGCAGAAAAGGTGGTAGGAGGTGGACCCCCCAAGAGGATCTCATACTGAAAGAAGCGATCGAATGTGGAGAAATGGGTGTGAAACTAATTGCGAAGAAGCTACATGATACATTAAACACGGGCAGAGTTAAGTATACGCCGAGATCGTATGACGGGATCAGGCAGAGACTCCGTCGATTAAAATGTAGTGTACAGAATGCCGAGCATGCCGTTATAAGATCAGGTTCACAGTCGGAACAGGAGGTTTCTACGAACGTCGAGGAAGGTCAAGGTATTATAGATCATAAGATACCAGAGAGCCCGAATCCATCATCAGGAGAAGAAGGAGAGTCAGAAAGTGCGCAAGATGTTGTGTTGACTCAACTTGAACTACAGAGGATGGGTGCTGAAGATGTCAATATGTGTAAAGATGTGGAGCTTGCAGGCACAGTGCAAGAAATAAATGAGACCAACTCCAGTGAAATCGCCGAACAACAGGAAATGGTGGACGAAAACACATTGGAATCAGCACTGAGTGAGAGACAAATTGACAGCACCTTAAACAATGATGGAGAATGAAAGCGAGACAAATCCACGAACATAGATCATATAGAGTCGACGGAAGGTCCAAATGCAAGTCTTAGTGGAGACGATGCGGAAGAGACCGAGACCAAAGAGGATGAGCTTCCGTATAGACGAGATTTCGGTGTGCCAGAGGAGGAGAATAAGTGCGCCTCGGAAGGCATAGACTTTCCTACAAACACTGTGCACACCTATGAGAAGATGTGTAGAGAAACTCCGCACAATCTTATTCCGACGTCATCAGAAGTGGAAGGGGAATCAGACAATGTGGAAGAGTTGGTGTTGAATCAACGTGAACTACAAAGAATGTCAGCTGAGGATATCAATGTATGCAAAACTGTGGAGATCGGAGAAGGTACATTGCAAGAAATAGAAAAGACAAACTCCGGTGAAACCTGCAAAAGTCAGAGGTCGGGGGATGATAAAATAGTGGTACCAGTGCGAAGCGAAGAACAATGTGACAACACTCTAACCGATGATGGAGAGTCAAAACGAATCATCCCCACAGCCATAGATTTAACAGAGTCGACGGAAGACTCAAATTCAAGTCTTTGTGAAGGTAATGAAAAAAAACCCAGTAACTACCGGAGATGAGTTACCATATAGACAAGACCTCAGTGGACCAGAAGAGGCGAGTAATTGCGTTTCCGAAGAGATAACTCCCACTACAAGCACAGTGCAGGACTATGATGAGGTGTGTGGAGAGGTGCTGAACAACCTTACTCCGATGACTGATACAAATACAGAAGCGTTCAAGACGGTTATGCAGAGGAAAGAAGAATATCGAAGTTATACGTTTAAGGAAGGGCTACTCACAGCAGAGTGTCGAGAGTTGGTGTGGCGTAGTATATGTAAGCAAGGATCAACGGCAAGGCAAGTAATAACGCATATGTCGGATATGGAAAGGAATTGGTGCCAGGAAGTCGAAAAAAGCACTATCAGCCCGGGAACTATCATTAGTGAGAGACGATCACAGGAGTTACACAAAGAAATTGGTATGAGACGACCAATCAAATCGATCTCCCCGGAGGATTTAAGAAACGTATTGTTTGCTGTCACGTTATTTCTACGAGATTTAGCGTCTCTAGTGGTTTTCCTACGCGAATGTTGGGGTTGTGGTTATGGACCTTGCAGGGACGACTTGTGTAGTCTAAAATATGTTGTGACAATGCCACAATTTCAATACCAAGGAAGTTGCAGACATTGGTTATATGCAAAATATCGGGAGGTGTATGTGGACGATTTCATATCAGTAAGTGATTACCTCCTTACTATGTGTCTAGTGACACATCTAGATGCATATTGGGCCACTAACCCTGAGCAATACGACTGGATAACGGATGATGTTGATGCAACCATCAAGATTCAGGTGTTATCATACGGCATTGGGTAATGATTAGCCAAACGATGGAATACTTACACCAATGATAATGGCACAACTCATTTCATGCCATTAATGAGAGGTGTAATGTACCTGCACGTAGCCGGAAATGATATACATTAACATGTAAATACGAGTACAGAAGATTTACAACGATGGTATTATGGACAGATATGCGTTCCACAAGGAAGAAACCTGGAATTTTTAGGTTGGGGGATAATATGTTCTGTAGGATTCAGACATATCATTCTAACCACATCCCCAGAAGGACGTATTCACAAGAACATACATAAGTTACGATGGATACCCAAGGCCAACATTATGAACTACGTCCGAAGATTCGGAGTGATAGATAAGCTGACCAGAGATTCACCGCCAGAGATTTTGAAACTAATAATTCGACGGGAAACTGTTCAATCGTTGAGGAGTTCATCAGTAATGGCTGATGCAGAGCAAACACCAGTATACAAGACATTTCAGCGCAGCTTGGACAGGGATCAAATGGAAGTGATCTGTGCAGCAATAGAGACGAAAGGGATAGTGTTGGCTCTTGGCCCTTATGGATGTGGGAAGACATCCACAATACTGCTGTTGTACTGTCTTTATTGGCAATTTTCCCTCCATATCGGATCGCCATCGTGACCGAAACCGATGTAGCTATTGATGAAGATCTGAAAAGGTTGATGGATTCAAAGCAGTTGGACGATCGAGATATAGTTCGGCTGGGAGAAATAAAGGGCACTATGTTAGCGCCAGATGCTGAGAAGTATCGACGAAGGTTCCTTTCGGAGATATTACGACGAGAGCGACAATCGTTAGAAGGATATGTGAATCGGAAAGAGATAGCTCCCAGATTGAAGTTAAAAGAGAGAGACACATTGGATGGGGAACGTGTGATTGTTTCTACTTTGGCTCAGTTGGGGCGACCAGATCTCTCGAGCTTGCTCTATGACGTGATTATCAGTGATGAGGGTGTACAAACAGCAGAAGTGGCATTATTGCAAGCTATTAGACCGTGGATAAAAGTGATTATCTCAGTGGGAGATCCGTACCAGCTGTTTTCATACTCTCCTATGGATGAAAGAATAAAGCATCGATTCCGTGATGGCGTACGTCGTCATAAGATTACGTGGGGGTTGATACATTCCATGGAACACTTTTGATCGATGAGGAAGATATCACTTGCATTCCCTGGAGTTACTATGACAGCAGAATTTAGGAGCCATCCTATGATCACGAGATTGTTACAAACATTTTATCCATACACTATTCGTGATCGAGCCTATAAGTCACAAGAATATTTGGCATCAATACATCTGAGGCCTATGGAAATACTTGATTGGGCAAAGCCGGATGACCGCTACCCTACTCGGGTGAAGAAAATTTTGGGGAAACAGCATGTCGTGTGGATTATTTCTCAAGAATGGGTTGAACAACGCGAGCGCACCATGTATAAGCATAGAAACGTTATTGAATTGGCAATAGTGGTGCATGTATTGGACGAAGTATGGTCGGTTTTACGGGCTGAGGCACGAAGATTGGGTACAGTTATACAAAAGTCAGTTTTGATAATTTCCCCATATCTAGACCAAGTCTCGGCTATGAGGAGAGAGTTGCGATATTTAAATGGAGTGTACGAAGACCATCTAGATATCAAAGTAGCTACTACCGACTCTAGTCAAGGCCGAGAAGCAGAGATTACTATTGTTACCATGGTGCGTTCACATACTATCGGATTTATGAAAGGAAACCCCTCGAGATCGTTGGTATCACTAAGCAGATCACGTGATTAACTATTCATTGTGGCTGCGCGATATGTATTCGAGCAAGATGTCGATTGGGATCGGATGATGGAAGTGTGTGAAAGATATGATGTTCCTTGTTTTGTGTCCACTATGACGGACATTGAAGCGCGTCAATATTTGAAGTGGAGTTAATGAAATGGTGGTAAGATAGGCGATATAAATGGGTTGCTTGTTTTTGCTCGCTGAAGCTGAAGCTGCGCAAGGGGCGGTTGTGGTGAAGTGACTGGAATTTACGGTTGAATGTATACGAAAAGTATGCATAAAGAGTATACGGTGTTTTTAGCCGATCATGAAGTGCGTTTTTCGGTATCGAAGCCAGTGCTGAAGTAACCAAGAAGTAACAAGGTGAACAGATACTGGAGGTAGATATAGGATTTCTGAATACTTTTAATATAATCAAATTTCCCCCTTACGAGCAGTCGTCTTACCAACCAAAGAAAACTTTTCAAACCTATACAAAAACTAAGTACAACGCGAGGACACCTTTAAGTGAACGCGTGTTACAGCTTGATAAAGATCCTCTGCGGTTACCTAAGTTAAGGGGCAGCCTGAGTGTTACCAGGAAGTGTCCATTTTCAGTAACTTTATATTAAGGTTCGGACGTAAGTACCAAGATCCTGGGAAGTTTAAGCAAGAGAAGTGTATTGTATCGCTTCCTTGTGTTGTTTTTGAGTGGAAACCTCGAAAATTTAAGTTCCTTCACGACACAGGGCAGGAGCCCTTGGTGGGCGCGTGGCAGCCAGCCACGTGTAGTACACAGGTGGTGTACACTACATTTTACCTAGGTACGAATTTAGTAAGTTCTACTTAGTATTACATATAGTTTACATTAGTTTAAATTAATTTAGGCTAATTACATATTAAATATACATTCAGTTTACATTTCACTCAAAGACTACAGGACGCTCGACCTCGACCGGTCGCGCGCGTAGTGAGTGTAGTAGCGTAAGGGAAGCTCTTCCCTTAGCTACCCCCTTATTAAGGGATCCTTGGGTTAAGGCGTTAGCTTGTGCTAACTAGTAAACCAAAGTGGAATCTTGGCCCCGAGTAAGAGAGTTCTCTCTTACTAAGCCCTTTTATAAGGGCGTATCGGCTAAATAGCGGCACATCGCCGCTTTCGGAAAGTCTTCCTCTGTGCGCTAGCCGGACCGTGCGTGTACGCACCGGCTTCATATTGTAGCACTTGTAGTCAATCCAACATCTGTGTTGGTAGGCTACGGCATCATCTGCAAGGGATGAATCAGGACGATTGGAAAAGTTTAACCCACGTCCAGCAGGAAGCCTTTACCAGGCTGTTATCCTTACTCGGTGACGAAGGCATGCAGCTCCTAGTGGAGCAGGGCCTTTAGGCCGTGAAGGAAAGGGTAAATGCCCTCATCGCCCATAAGGCGAGTTTAGATGGAGGTCGTTCCACGGGGGTGCGTCCCCCATTATCCTTTAAGATAAAGGAATTCACCGGTGAAAAAGGTGATAACCTTTATGTGTGGTTACGAGAGGTCGAAACGGCCTTCGCCACAGCAAATGTTATCGCTGATCACTTGCAAGTGGGACTTGCACTGACTCATCTTACGGGCAAATCCCGTACATGGGCGTTTACGTGTCCGGATGCGGTCACGAACGTGTTCCCAACCTGGGAAGGCCTTAAGCAAAAGCTTATGGATATGTACGACACGCCTGATCTGGTTTTTCAAAATAAGCTGGCGTTTTTGAGGTGCCGTCAGGGCACTAGGGACTTGGAGACATATGTCCAAGAACTGAAGACCCTGTTGGCAGGGATGTACGCGAAAGCGTATTCGGACGATGTGTCCATCCCCGTCTTCAGGGAGGCCTGAAGGAAGGGCCAGCACGTTCGGAACTGTTCCGATGCCGACCCCAATCCCTTGGGGAGGCGTTTAAGATGGCGATTAACACCGAGAGGATCTTTCGTTCCTCTAAGGTGGGTCCCGAACCCATGGACCTGAGTCAGGTCGAAGCGGAGGAGAAGCCTTCCGCTAGGAGTCACTCCGACTCCCTTCCGCAGGGCTTCGAAGCGGAGCTCCTTGCGATGCTGCAGCGGCATGGGACGCTAAGATGCTTCCTGTCTGGAAGCACGGATCATCTGCGGAACAGATGTCCGCGGAACCCCCAGCGAGATATTCGCTTTAAGGGGCCGAGGGTAGGTAAGAAGCCCTCGCCCAAGCCGTCGGGAAACGACGGCTCCCAGTAGGTGCGGGGCGCCTTACTGGGGGATCCCTCAGTGCTGTTAAGCCCCAAGGTAAGGGATGACAGCACAAAGCCCCGAGGAAAACGGTGCTTTCTAGCACCGAGTTGGTGTACCATCCAGGGTTACTGGTAGTCCTTGAGGACGTGAAAGGCTTTGATAAGCCTTGGAGAGTCTTGATAGACTCTGGAGCGTCTGACAATTATATCAGACGAGCTTCTGTTGTGAAGATTCGGCTGTATGCCGAGGCCCTAGAGGCACGTTCTCGTGACGTTGTCACGGTCCGTCTTGCGACGGGCGTACAGGTTTCTGTAACCAAGGTCTATATTTACCTTAAGCTGAAGTTTGCAGGCTTCGACGGCTTAGAACGTTGCCTATTCCTGGATTTGGACTCGAGGTATGACCTCATTCTGGGCATGGAGTGGCTGTAACGCCACGATCCATGGATAGACTGGAAGTCTAAGTCCATCGGCTCAACTCACCCGCGGTCGGGTGAAGCATTGGCGAGTCACGAACCCACCTTTGCTCGATCGCAAAAGCGATTCTGGCGAGAGATGCCAGAGATTAGGATGTCTGAGATGATCAATCCCAATGAGGTTAATCAAGTGTTCCTTGACGAGGGGGATTCGGCGGTTAATCCCCACGCCGAGATAGGCGAGACTGGTGAGTCGCCAGAGGTAGAGGTGGATTCCTCTGAGGTTAAGCGCGAGGCGCTTCCTATAGAAGAGACCCGTAGTTTGTCTCAACGAGGTTGTCGTGTTGCGTCCGGAAGAGGAGTTGAACTCCTCATCCACGATGGACGAGTCAGTTTTGGTGCAAACCAAACAGGCATTGAATGCCCAAAGCGGCCTCAAGATCCGTGCGGATCCTGGGGACCCTTACCATTCCTTACTTAAGGAATTCGGAGATGTCATTAGTGACAACCCGCCGATGGGTTTACCACCGGATCGGGGAGTCCAACATGAAATTGATTTGGTTCCTGGAACCAAATACTGCGTCACTAGACAGTGGCCTCTTCCCAAGGAGCAATGCGACGTCATCGACGCATTCTTCAAGGGGAAAGAAGGGGAAGGGATGGTACGGGAGAGCAAGTCTCCCCATTCATATCCCAGCTTTTGTGTTCGTAAACCGAACGGAAAGTGGCGCATTGTGCATGCTACAACAAGCTTAATGCAGCTACTGTACCCATGAAGACTCCGATTCCTCGGGAGGATGTCCTCCAGAACAATATGGCAGGCTGTACTGTGTACAGTGCCTTAGATCTGGTGGATGGGTATATCAGGTGCTCTTGCGAGCATCCTATATTCCGCTTACAGCGGTCAGCACACCTAGTGGCATGCTGTGGGAGTGGATTGCTATGCCACAGGGGCTTTCGAATGCACCAGCGACTTTTAATCGCTTGGTGACACAACTCTTCCGCCCTCATAGAAAGAGCCCTCAGACTTACTTCGACGATATATTCGTTCATAGTCGCGCGGAAGGCGACTCTCTGATGTTTAGACTCACCTAATACACCTTCGAGCGGTGCTCGAAGGTATGCGAAAGTATAAACTATATGCAAACACATCCAAATGTATTTTTGGTGGTGAGGAAATTCCTTTCCTCGGATGCTTCATCAGTAAGGATGGAGTGCGGGAGGATCCCGCAAAGGTGAAAGCCATTGTGGAGTGGCCTTCACCTGTAAATCTTATAGATTTACGGAAGTGGTTTGGATTAGCCAACTATCTCCACAAGTACAGCGAGAACTACGCTGAAATGGCGAAGCCATTAACCGACCTTCTTAAGAAGGACGTGGTTTGGTGCTGGGAAACCAAACACCAAAACGCTTTTGAAGCGGTAAAAGGGAGCTTGTTAAAAGCTCCCGTTTTTGCTCTCCCAGATCCTGGGAAACCATTTAGTGTCGTCTGCGACGCCTCCGATTTCGCAATCGGATGTGCTTTGTTACAAGCAGAAAATGCGGGAAGGGAACGCGTGATCGCGTTTGACTCGAGGCAGATTAAAGCTGCGGAACGGAATTATCCCGTTCATGACACGGAGCTACTTGCTATGAAGTATGCCCTTGTCAAATTTAAGGTTCACCTACTCGGCTCAAAGCCGTTCGTGGTTTATACATACCACGCGTCCTTACGGACAGCGACGAAGTCACTCATCTCTCCCAACGGATGGCCCGTTGGCTCTCCTTCTTTGCGGAGTACAACTTTGAGGTTAGGTATAAACCTGGCAAGCAGAACGTGCTTGAAGACGCGTTGTCGCGTCGTCCCGATTACGAGCTCGCTCACGCGACATTCGTCAACACGTCTGTGGTAGATCTCATACGCCAGGCGTATGAGAAAGTCCCACAATGAACGGCGCTTATCAGCGCGTTGGGTGGAAAGGGACTTGGCTCGTCTGAGCCAACCCTGTCAAGTCGAGCTAAAGCTCGTTTACACCGTTACAGGTACTGTGACGGTTTGCTCTATTATAGCACGGGCGCAGAGGACACTCCGCGGGTGGTTGTTCCTCATGATGAGGAAATGAAGTATATAGTCCTCTTCGAGGCACATGACGCCCCTACCGGGGGTCATTTAGGTCGGGATAAGACCTACAGCGCTTTAAGCGCTTATGTATTGGTGACCCAAGATGTATAAGTGGGTCGGTGCGTATATTCGCAGCTGTGAGACATGTCAGAGGGTTAAACCCTCTGCATATTCAGCGGCGCCTTCGAAGAGTTTATCCGTTCCTACCGAGTGTTGGAAATCCATCAGTATGGATTTTATCTTCGGTTTTCCGAAGGACAAGGCCGGTAACACCGGCATATTGGTATTTGTAGACCGTTTGAGAAAGATGGCTCACCTGGCGACGGTGACAGAGTCCATTGATGGACAAGGAACAGCGAAAGTGCTCCTAGACTGTGTCTTTCGACAGCATGGTCTACCCGATTCCGTTGTGTCGGATCGGAATCCCCGTTTTACGGGACATTTTTGGGGGGCGTTGTTTAGGGTGCTGGGCACCAAGCTCCTCATTTCCACTGCGGATCATCCGCAGACGGACGGTCAGACGGAACGCGTTAATCGCGTTGTTGCGGATATTCTCCGGAGTTTATGTCCGGATTCTCCAAAGAGTTGGAGTGAGTTTTTGCTTCCGATGGCCGAATTTGCTATAAACAATTCTGTTCATGCATCTACGGGGTTTACCCCGTTTTACGTAAACGGATTAGTGAATACGAGGGTTCCGTTGACGCCACGTGTGTGTGGCCCAGGGCTTGAGGGGGGAGGATTCCCCGATGTCAGCCCTGTATCTGTGCGAAACCACATCGATAAGTTTTTATCGACGCGCCTTAGTGTCTTAAGACACGTTTGCGACGCCAAGGTGGAAAGCCAAGACAAGCAAAAGAAACAGGCCGACCGCAAGGGTCGGCGTAACATAAAGGCGTATAAAGTAGGAGAAAGTGTTTTATGTATAGGGTCTGACACCTGCCCGGTGCTGGAAGATTAAAAGGAGATGTTATTAAACGCTAAAAACCTTCCTACACATGCAGTTTCTAACGTGTTACTGTCGTGAAGGAACTTAAATTTTCTAGGTTTGCACTCAAAAGCAACACAAGGAAGCGATAGAATACACCTCTCTTGCTTATACTTCCCAGGTTCTTGTACTTACGTCCGAACCTCAATACAAAATCACTGAAAATGGACACTTCCTGGTAGCACTCAGGCTGCCCCCTTGGATTAGGTAATCGCAAAACATCTTTATCACGCCTTAACACGCGTTCACTTAAAGCGCTCCTCGGGATGTACTTAGACTTAGTTTTTGTATAGGTTGGAAAGATTTGGTTGGTTGGAAAAACGACTCTTCAAAAGGGGGGGAAATTCGATTATAATTAAAATATTAAGAAGTCCTATATCTACTTCAAGTGCCTTGTTCACCTTATTACTTCTTAGTTACTTCAGCACTGGCTTCAATACCGAAAACTTGCTTCCTGGCCGTCCAAAATACCGTGCACTCCTTATAGGGACTTGTATATACTTAAGCATAGACTCCAGCCACTTTACCACAACCGCCCCTTGCGGAGCTTCAGCTTATGCGAGCAAAAGCAAGCAATTCATTTATGTGTCATATCAACATCAAAGTCTCGCTAATTCCACCTCAAATATTGACGTGCTTCACTGTCCGCCATAGTAGTGACAAAACAGGGAGTATCATAACTCTTTCCACTTCCATCATCCGATCCCAATCGATATCCTGCTCGAACACATATTGCGCAGCCGCAATGAATAGAGAATCACGTGATTTGCGGAGTGATACCAACGATCTTAAGGGCTTCCCTGCCATAAATCCTATAGTATGCGAACGCACCATCGTAACAATAGTAATTTCTGCTTCTCTGCCTTGACTAGAATCAGTAGTAGCCACTTCGATATCCAAATGGTCTTCATACACTCCATTCAAATATCGTAACTCTTTCCTCATAGCCGAGACTTGGTCTTGATATGGCGAAATAATCAACACTGACTTTTGTACAGCCGTACCCAAACGTCGCAACTCCACCTGCAAAGCCGACCGTATTTTATCCACTTACTGCACCACTATTGCCAATTCAATGACATTTCTGTGCTTGTACTCTGTGCGCTCATGTTCCTCAAACCCAATCTTAAGAACTAATCCACACCACACGTTGTTTCCCCAAAATTTTCCCTACCCTTCTAGGGTAGCGATCATCTGGCTGAGCCCAATCAAGGGTTTCCATATTCTTCAGATGTATTGATGCCAAATAATCTGGTAAACTATAGGTTCGATCTCGAATAGTATAGGGATAAAACGTTTGTAACAGTCTCGTGATCATAGGGTGGCTCCTAAATTCTGCCGTCATGGTAACTACAGGGAATGCAGGTGATATTTTTCTCATCGCTCGGCAATGTTCCATGGAATGTATCAACCCCCACGTAATCTTGTGACGACGTGCATCATTACGGAATCGCTGATTCATTCTTTCATCCATAGGAGAGTACGCAAAAAGTTGGTACGGATCTCCCACTGATATAACCACTTGTACCCAAGGCCTAATGGCTTGCAGTAATTCCACTTCGGCTGTTTTCGCCCCTTCATCATTGATATTTACGTCATAACACACATTCGAGTAATCTGGTCGCCCCAATTGATCTAAAGCGGTAACAATCCCACGTGCCCCATCTAAAAAGTCTCTCTCTTTTAACTTCAATCTGGGAGATATTTCCTTCCGATTCACACACCCTTCCAATGCTTGCCGCTCACGTCGTAGTATCTCCGAGAGAAACCTTCGTCGATACTTTTCAGCATCTGACGCTAACATGGTACCCTTTATTTCTCCCAACCGAACGATATCATGATCATTTAACTGATTTGAATCCATCAACCTTTTCAGATCTTCATCAATAGCTGCATTGGTTTCGGACACGATAGCAATCCGATATAGGGGAAAACTGCTAGTAGGAATAGTACAACAGCCGTAATAGTAGAAGTCTTCCCACATCAATATGGACCACGAGCCAACCCTATCCCTTTCGTCTTTATTGCTGCACGTATCACTTTCATTTGATCTCTATCCAAGCTGCGCTGAAATGTTTTATATATCGCTGTTCGTTCCGCTTCGGCCATTATCGATGAATTGCTCAGAGACTGAACGGTTTCTCTTTAAATCATCAGATTCAATATCTCCGGTGGTGATTCTCTAGTCAGCCTATCTACCACTCCGAACCTTCTGACGTAGTTCCTAATGTTGGCTTTGGGTAACCATCGTAACTTATGTGTGTTCTCATGGATGCGTCCTCCCATGGTAGTGGTTAGAATGACATGTCTGAATCCTACCGAACAGTTTATCCACCAGCCTAAAAGTTCCAGTTTGTTAACTCTTGTAACCCATAGTTGTCCATAATCCCATCTTTGTAAATCTTCTGTACTTGTATTTACATATTCCGTCATATCATTTCCGGCTACTTGCAGGTATATTACCCCTCTCATCAAAGGCATGAAATGAGTTGCACCACCATCATTGTTGTAAGTGTTCCATCGTTTGGCTAAACACTGCCCCATACCATATGATAACACATGTAGCTTAATGGTTGACTCAACCGTATCCGTTGTTCATCCATATTGATCAGGGTTAGTGGCCCAAAATGCATCCAGATGTGTCACTAGGCACGTGGTAAGAAGATAATCATTTACTGACACAAAATCATCCACATCCACCTCCCTATACTTTGCGTATAGCCAATGTCTGCAGATTCCTTGGTAGTGAAATTGTGGTATGGTCACATCATACTTTAGACTGCACAGGTCATCCCTGCAAGGTCCATAACCACCACCCCAACACTCACGCAGAGAAACTACTAGAGAATCTGAATCTAGCAATAATAGCGTGAAAGCAAACAATACACTCCTTGCATCCTCCGGGGTGACCGATTTGATTTGTCGCCGTATACCAATTTATCTGTGGAAGTCCAACGATTGGCTTTCATTAATGATAGCTACTGGGTTGATAGTGCTTTTTTCCACATCCTGACAGCAATTCCTTTCAATATCTGACATACGCATTATCACTCGCCTTGCCGTTGAGTCGGGTTTACATATACTATGTCACGATAACTCTTGACACTCTGCTGTGAGCAGCCCTTACTTAAACGTATAGCTTCGATATTCTTCTTCCACTGTACAACCGTCTTGAGCGTCTCTGCATTCGTATCCGTCATCGGAGTAAGATTGTTCAAAACTTCCCCACACATTCCATCATAATTCTGCATTGTATTTGTAGGGAGGTCTACATCTTCCGAGACGCAATTATGTTCCTCTTCTGTCACACTGAAATCTTGTCTACACGGCAGCTCATCTTCTTTGGTTGTGGGCTCTTCTCCATTACCTTCTTGAAGACTCGAAATTGGATCTTCTGTGGATTCTGTTAAGTCTATGGCTATGGAATTGTCTCGTCTTGATTCTCCATCATCAGGTATGGTGTTGTCAAATAGTCTCTCTCTTAGTGCTGGCTCCATGGTCTTTCATTCACTGTTTTCTGCCGCTCGAAAATTTTGCCGGAGTTTGTATCTTTTGCTTCTTCCACTATACCTTCAAGCTCCATATCTTTGGACACATTGACATCTTCAGACGACATTCTCTGTAGTTCAAGTTGAGTCACCCCAACATTTGACACACCTTCGAATCCCCTTCCACTCCGGATGATGAACTTGGGCTCCCTGGTATCGCAAAATCCATAATATTTTGCTCCTAATCGACGTTCACATAACTTTCTTGTTCCAACTGAGGGTATGGCCTTATAAAGGAGTGCTCGGCGTTCTGTGTTCTACATTTCAGACGACGGAGTCTTTGTCTGAAACCTTCATGCGACCTCGGCGTAGACTTGGATCTGCCCGTGTTTAACGCATCACGTAACTTCTAAGCAATTAAATTTACGTCCACTTCCCCACGTTTGATTGCCTCTTCCAATATGAGATCCTCTTGTGGGTTCCATCTCTTTCCACCTTTTCTCGATTCACCTTGGCTATCATTTCCATCTGATAGTACTCGGGATTTTTTCTATATTCTCCTGGTGCAAGGCCTGTATATTTTTTGTACAGATGTTTTGGTGCGTATTTTCTTAGCTTGTGGGAATTGTACCGGATACCGTTCCACTATGTGAGTGATCTTGGCCTTTTGTTCCACTAGACTTGTCAACCACTTCACTTCTTCTTCAGTCCACTCATTATCTCGTTTCCGTTTGGATCCCAATCGCCTT
>CM047590.1:6998807-7090572 GCA_026184515.1 Peronosclerospora sorghi
GTACGGCAGCAACAAGATGATACGAAGAGATACCTATCACGGTCCAATAGGTGAAAAACCTGTACATTTAACACAACATGATATGGTAACACATGTGCGTAGACGAATCCCGTACGAAGAGACACCCAATGAGGTCGAACATGGTCAAAACCTGTACGGAGAGGCACAACGTGTGAAGAAAAAACAAGTGAGCCACAGGGGCGGTAAACCTGAGTGTCGATGGCGGCTATGCGAAGAGACACCTAGCTGGGATGTCAGCAGTGTGAAACCTGCATAGCAACCTCAAAAGACACAGAATAGAAACAAAACAACGACTGAGCTCGAACAGTAACAGCAGAGCCTAAGTATGATGGGGGTAGGAAGCGAATGTATAAACTTGCCCTCAGAAGTGTATCGAAGCGAGTTAACCACTTGTTACATCGAGGAAGGGGATACATAACAAGGGAAGAAGAATAGGTTAAAATGCTAGGGGTGGAAGGACACGCACCGGCTGGAGCCATACATGACAAGCTGTTGGAGACCAGAGTACACGTGTGGAGGTTTGAGGACGCGCGGAGCACCTGGGGAGGCTGAGCATGGCATACCTGGTTTTGAATGAAATGATAACGGGACTTTCAAGTGGGGTTTTTGTCCAACCACGTGATAGTTGACTGTTCACGACAGTCCTGGATAAGTACGCAGATGACCGTTCACAACAGTCCTGGATAAGTGCGTGGATGACCGTTCACGATAGTTCTGGATAATTACGCGGATGACTGGTCACGACACACCTGAATAAGTGTGTGGAGGACCGTTCACGACAGTCCTGGACAAGTACGCAGATGATCGTTCACGACAGTCCGGGATAAGTGCGTGGATGACCGTTCACGACAGTCCTGGATAGGTGCGCAGATGACCGTTCACGACAGGCCGAGTTAAGTACACAGGTATACGTCTGTACACAAGGGGATGTTTGGACTTTTCACGACATGACCGTTCATGACATGACTGTTCACGACAGTTAAGTATGCAAAATGTGATTGTTCACGACATGGCCGTTCACGACAGTAAATCTCAGGGTGTGATTGGTCCAAACGGTGGGTATTATGAACGAATCAAAGTTTTTCGACTCGATAAAGTGCCGAGGATTGGCTTACGACGGAAGCGTTCGCGACAGCCAACATCACGGATTTGATCAAGGAGACGCATAATAGAAGTCTATACTATACCAGTATTGGGTTAACTCAGTGGCGCCCTAGTCTCAAAGAAGTTACCTTTTGAATAGCCATCAAGCGAGCGAATTGGAACAACATAATATGGATTACGTGGACACGATACAAACATGGTTGAGCCTGAGAACGTCAGGATAATCAGCCAGCGGAATAAAACGCAGCGAGGACGGTGCCAACATCTCAAGGGGCGCCCCTCGCAGTACATCCGAACCGCAACCTATGACTAAGCGAAAGTCGTCCCATACATGCCTTCCTAGATGGACCAAGAAGGAGAAGGATGAGTTGGTACGTATACAATGCGAGAGTGAGGATCGGACCAAACCAGTTTCCGAGATAAGCGACTTATACAACCAACGGTGTCAATTAAATGGATTGACCAAGAGAACCGAAGCTAGTGTCTAGATTATGCTAAGGCGATTGGGATCCAAACGGAAACGAGATAATGAGTGGACTGAAGAAGAAGTGAAGTGGTTGACAAGTCTAGTGGAACAAAAGGCCAAGATCACTCACATAGTGGAACGGTATCCGGTACAATTCCCACAAGCTAAGAAAATACGCACCAAAACATCTGTACAAAAAATATACAGGCCTTGCACCAGGAGAATATAGAAAAATCCCGAGTACTATCAGATGGAAATGATAGCCAAGGTGAATCGAGAAAAGGTGGAAAGAGATGGAACCCACAAGAGGATCTCATATTGGAAGAGGCAATCAAACGTGGGGAAGTGGACGTAAATTTAATTGCTTAGAAGTTACGTGATGCGTTAAACACGGGCAGATCCAAGTCTACGCCGAGGTCGCATGAAGGTTTCAGACAAAGACTCCGTCGTCTGAAATGTAGAACACAGAACGCCGAGCACTCCTTTATAAGGCCATACCCTCAGTTGGAACAAGAAAGTTATGTGAACGTCGATTAGGAGCAAAATATTATGGATTTTGCGATACCAGGGAGCCCAAGTTCATCATCCGGAGTGGAAGGGGATTCGAAGGTGTGTCAAATGTTGGGGTGACTCAACTTGAACTACAGAGAATGTCGTCTGAAGATGTCAATGTGTCCAAAGATATGGAGCTTGAAGGTATAGTGGAAGAAGCAAAAGATACAAACTCCGGCAAAATTTTCGAGCGGCAGAAAACAGTGAATGAAAGACCATGGAGCCAGCACTAAGAGAGAGACTATTTGACAACACCATACCTGATGATGGAGAATCAAGACGAGACAATTCCATAGCCATAGACTTAACAGAATCCACAGAAGATCCAATTTCGAGTCTTCAAGAAGGTAATGGAGAAGAGCCCACAACCAAAGAAGATGAGCTGCCGTGTAGACAAGATTTCAGTGTGACAGAAGAGGAACATAATTGCGTCTCGGAAGATGTAGACCTCCCTACAAATACAATGCAGAATTATGATGGAATGTGTGGGGAAGTTTTGAACAATCTTACTCCGATGACGGATACGAATGCAGAGACGCTCAAGACGGTTGTACAGTGGAAGAAGAATATCGAAGCTATACGTTTAAGTAAGGGCTGCTCACAGCAGAGTGTCAAGAGTTATCGTGACATAGTATATGTAAACCCGACTCAACGGCAAGGCGAGTGATAATGCGTATGTCAGATATTGAAAGGAATTGCTGTCAGGATGTGGAAAAAAGCACTATCAACCCAGTAGCTATCATTAATGAAAGCCAATCGTTGGACTTCCACAGATAAATTGGTATACGGCGACAAATCAAATCGGTCACCCCGGAGGATGCAAGGAGTGTATTGTTTGCTTTCACGCTATTATTGCTAGATTCAGATTCTCTAGTAGTTTCTCTGCGTGAGTGTTGGGGTGGTGGTTATGGACCTTGCAGGGATGACCTGTGCAGTCTAAAGTATGATGTGACCATACCACAATTTCACTACCAAGGAATCTGCAGACATTGGCTATACGCAAAGTATAGGGAGGTGGATGTGGATGATTTTGTGTCAGTAAATGATTATCTTCTTACCACGTGCCTAGTGACACATCTGGATGCATTTTGGGCCACTAACCCTGATCAATATGGATGAACAACGGATACGGTTGAGTCAACCATTAAGCTACATGTGTTATCATATGGTATGGGGCAGTGTTTAGCCAAACGATGGAACACTTACAACAATGATGGTGGTGCAACTCATTTCATGCCTTTGATGAGAGGGGTAATATACCTGCAAGTAGCCGGAAATGATATGACGGAATATGTAAATACAAGTACAGAAGATTTACAAAGATGGGATTATGGACAACTATGGGTTACAAGAGTTAACAAACTGGAACTTTTAGGCTGGTGGATAAACTGTTCGGTAGGATTCAGACATGTCATTCTAACCACTACCATGGGAGGACGCATCCATGAGAACACACATAAGTTACGATGGTTACCCAAAGCCAACATTAGGAACTACGTCAGAAGGTTCGGAGTGGTAGATAGGCTGACTAGAGAATCACCACCGGAGATATTGAATCTGATGATTTAAAGAGAAACCGTTCAGTCTCTGAGCAATTCATCGATAATGGCCGAAGCGGAACGAACAGCGATATATAAAACATTTCAGCGCAGCTTGGATAGAGATCAAATGAAAGTGATACGTGCAGCAATAAAGACGAAAGGGATAGGGTTGGCTCGTGGTCCATATTGATGTGGGAAGACTTCTACTATTACGGCTGTTGTACTATTCCTACTAGCAGTTTTCCCCTATATCGGATTGCTATCGTGTCCGAAACCAATGCAGCTATTGATGAAGATCTGAAAAGGTTGATGGATTCAAATCAGTTAAATGATCATGATATCGTTCGGTTGGGAGAAATAAAGGGTACCATGTTAGCGTCAGATGCTGAAAAGTATCGACGAAGGTTTCTCTCGGAGATACTACGACGTGAGCGGCAAGCATTGGAAGGGTGTGTGAATCGGAAGGAAATATCTCCCAGATTGAAGTTAAAAGAGAGAGACTTTTTAGATGGGGCACGTGGGATTGTTACCGCTTTAGATCAATTGGGGCGACCAGATTACTCGAATGTGTGTTATGACGTAAATATCAATGATGAAGGGGCGAAAACAGCCGAAGTGGAATTACTGCAAGCCATTAGGCCTTGGGTACAAGTGGTTATATCAGTGGGAGATCCGTACCAACTTTTTGCGTACTCTCCTATGGATGAAAGAATGAATCAGCGATTCCGTAATGATGCACGTCGTCACAAGATTACGTGGGGGTTGATACATTCCATGGAACATTGCCGAGCGATGAGAAAAATATCACCTGCATTCCCTGTAGTTACCATGACGGCAGAATTTAGGAGCCACCCTATGATCACGAGACTGTTACAAACGTTTTATCCCTATACTATTCGAGATCGAACCTATAGTTTACCAGATTATTTGGCATCAATACATCTGAAGAATATGGAAACCCTTGATTGGGCTCAGCCAGATGATCGCTACCCTAGAAGGGTAGGGAAAATTTTGGGGAAACAACGTGTGGTGTGGATTAGTTCTTAAGATTGGGTTTGAGGAACATGAGCGCACAGAGTACAAGCACAGAAATGTCATTGAATTGGCAATAGTGGTGCAGTAAGTGGATAAAATACGGTCGGCTTTGCAGGTGGAGTTGCGACGTTTGGGTACGGCTGTACAAAAGTCAGTGTTGATTATTTCGCCATATCAAGACCAAGTCTCGGCTATGAGGAAAGAGTTACGATATTTGAATGGAGTGTATGAAGACCATTTGGATATCGAAGTGGCTACTACTGATTCTAGTCAAGGCAGAGAAGCAGAAATTACTATTGTTACGATGGTGCGTTCGCATACTATAGGATTTATGGCAGGGAAGCCCTTAAGATCGTTGGTATCACTCCGCAAATCACGTGATTCTCTATTCATTGCGGCTGCGCAATATGTGTTCGAGCAGGATATCGATTGGGATCGGATGATGGAAGTGGAAAGAGTTATGATACTCCCTGTTTTGTCACTACTATGGCGGACAGTGAAGCACGTCAATATTTGAGGTGGAATTAGCGAGACTTTGATGTTGATATGACACATAAATGAATTGCTTGCTTTTGCTCGCATAAGCTGAAGCTCCGCAAGGGGCGGTTGTGGTAAAGTGGCTGGAGTCTATGCTTAAGTATATACAAGTCCCTATAAGGAGTGCACGGTATTTTGGACGGCCAGGAAGCAAGTTTTCGGTATTGAAGCCAGTGCTGAAGTAACTAAGAAGTAATAAGGTGAACAAGGCACTTGAAGTAGATATAGGACTTCTTAATATTTTAATTATAATCGAATTTCCCCCCCTTTTGAAGAGTCGTTTTTCCAACCAACCAAATCTTTCCAACCTATACAAAAACTAAGTCTAAGTACATCCCGAGGAGCGCTTTAAGTGAACGCGTGTTAAGGCGTGATAAAGATGTTTTGCGATTACCTAATCCAAGGGGGCAGCCTGAGTGCTACCAGGAAGTGTCCATTTTCAGTGATTTTGTATTGAGGTTCGGACGTAAGTACAAGAACCTGGGAAGTATAAGCAAGAGAGGTGTATTCTATCGCTTCCTTGTGTTGCTTTTGAGTGCAAACCTAGAAAATTTAAGTTCCTTCACGACAGTAACACGTTAGAAACTGCATGTGTAGGAAGGTTTTTAGCGTTTAATAACATCTCCTTTTAATCTTCCAGCACCGGGCAGGTGTCAGACCCTATACATAAAACACTTTCTCCTACTTTATACGCCTTTATGTTACGCCGACCCTTGCGGTCGGCCTGTTTCTTTTGCTTGTCTTGGCTTTCCACCTTGGCGTCGCAAACGTGTCTTAAGACACTAAGGCGCGTCGATAAAAACTTATCGATGTGGTTTCGCACAGATACAGGGCTGACATCGGGGAATCCTCCCCCCTCAAGCCCTGGGCCACACACACGTGGCGTCAACGGAACCCTCGTATTCACTAATCCGTTTACGTAAAACGGGGTAAACCCCGTAGATGCATGAACAGAATTGTTTATAGCAAATTCGGCCATCGGAGGCAAAAACTCACTCCAACTCTTTGGAGAATCCGGACATAAACTCCGGAGAATATCCGCAACAACGCGATTAACGCGTTCCGTCTGACCGTCCGTCTGCGGATGATCCGCAGTGGAAATGAGGAGCTTGGTGCCCAGCACCCTAAACAACGCCCCCCAAAAATGTCCCGTAAAACGGGGATCCCGATCCGACACAACGGAATCGGGTAGACCATGCTGTCGAAAGACACAGTCTAGGAGCACTTTCGCTGTTCCTTGTCCATCAATGGACTCTGTCACCGTCGCCAGGTGAGCCATCTTTCTCAAACGGTCTACAAATACCAATATGCCGGTGTTACCGGCCTTGTCCTTCGGAAAACCGAAGATAAAATCCATACTGATGGATTTCCAACACTCGGTAGGAACGGATAAACTCTTCAAAGGCGCCGCTGAATATGCAGAGGGTTTAACCCTCTGACATGTCTCACAGGTGCGAATATACGCACCGACCCACTTATACATCTTGGGTCGCCAATACATAAGCGCTTAAAGCGCTGTAGGTCTTATCCCGACCTAAATGACCCCCGGTAGGGGCGTCATGTGCCTCGAAGAAGACTATATACTTCAGTTCCTCATTATGAGGAACAACCACCCGCGGAGTGTCCTCCGCGGTCGTGCTATAATATAGCAAACCGTCACAGTAACCATAACGGTGTAACCGAGATCTAGCTCGACTTGACAGGGTAGGCTCAGACGAGCCAAGAACTTTGTCACCCAATGCGCTGATAAGCGCCGTGAATTGTGGATCTTTCTCATACGCCTGGAGTATGACCACCACAGACGAGGTGATAAATGTCGCGTGAGCGAGCTCGTAATCGGGACGACGCGACAACGCGTCTGCAAGTACATCTGTTTACCAGGCTTGTACTCAACCTCAAAGTTTTACTCCGCAAAGAAGGAGAGCCAACGGGCCATCCGTTGGGAGAGATGAGTGACTTCGTCGCTGTCCGTAAGGACGCGTGGTATGTATAAACCACGAACGGCTTTGAGCCGAGTAGGTGAACCTTAAATTTGACAAGGGCATACTTCATAGCAAGTAGCTCCGTGTCATGAACGGGATAATTCCGTTCCGCAGCTTTAATCTGCCTCGAGTCAAACGCGATCACGCGTTCCCTTCCCTCATCGTATGCTTGTAAAAAAGCACATCCAATTGCGAAATCGGAGGCGCCGCAGACGACGCTAAATGGTTTATCAGAATCTGGGAGAGCATTAACGGGGGCTTTTAACAAGCTCCCCTTTACCGCTTCAAAATCGTTTTGGTGTTTGGTTTCCCAACACCAATCAACATCCTTCTTAAGAAGGTCGGTTAATGGCTTCGACATTTCAGCGTAGTTCTCGCTGTACTTGTGGAGATAGTTGGCTAATCTAAGCCACTTCCATAAATCTCTAAGATTTACAGGTGAAGGCCACTCACAATGGCTTTCACTTTCGCGGGATCCCCTCGCACTCCATCCTTACCGATGAAGCATCCGAGGAAAGGAATTTCCTCAGCACCAAAAATACATTTGGATGTGTTTGCATATAGTTTATTCTCTCGCATACCTTCGAGCACCGCTCGAAGGTGTATTAGGTGAGTCTGAACATCCAAGAGTCGCCTTCCGCGCGACTATGAACGAATATGTCGAAGTACGTCTGAGGGTACTTTCTATGAGGGCGGAAGAGTTGTGTCAACAAGCGATTAAAAGTCGCTGGTGCATTCGAAAGCCCCTGTGGCATAGCAATCCACTCCCACAGCATGCCACTAGGTGTGCTGACCGCTGTAAGCGGAATATAGGATGCTCGCATGAGCATCTGATAGTACCCGTCCACCAGATCTAAGGCGCTGTAAACAGTACAGCCTGCCATATTGTTCTGGAGGACATCCTTCCGAGGAATCGGAGTTTGCATTGGTACAGTAGCTGCATTCAGCTTATTGTACGCATGCACACTGCGCCACTTTCCGTTCGGTTCACGAGCACAATATCAGGTGCTCATGCGAGCATCCGATATTCCGCTTACAGCGGTCAGCACGCCTAGTGGCATGCTGTGGGAGTGGCTTGTTATGCCACAGGGGAAAAAGTGGGAGATAAGTGGGGAAACTTGCTCTCCCGTACCATCCCTGCCTCTTCTTTACCCTTGAAGAATGAGTCGATGACGTCGCATTGCTCCTTGGGGAGAGGCCACTGTCTAGTGACGCAGTATTTGGTTCCAGGAGCCAAGTCAATTTCATGTCGGACTCCCCGATCCGGTGGTAAACCCATCGGCGGGTTGTCACTAATGACATCTCCGAATTCCTTAAGTAAGGAATGGTAAGGGTCCTCAGGATCCGCACGGATCTTGAGGCCACTTCGGGCATTCAATGCCTGTTTGGTTTGCACCAAAACTGACTCGTCCATCGTGGATGAGGAGTTCAACTCCTCTTCCGGACGCAACACGACAACCTCGTTGAGACAAACTACGGGTCTCTTCTCTAGGAAGCGCCTCGCGCTTAACCTCAGAGGAATACACCTCTACCACTGGCGACTCACCAGTCTCGCCTATCTCGGCGTGGAGATTAACCGCCGAATCCCCCTCGTCAAGGAACACTTGATTAACCTCATTGGGATTGATCATATCAGACATCCCAATCTCTGGCATCTCTCGCCAGAATCGCTTTTGCGATCGAGCAAAGGTGGGTTCATGACTCTTCAATGCTTCAGCCGAACGCGGGTGCGTTGAGCCGATGGACTTAGACTTCCAGTCTACCCATGGCTCGTGGCGTTCCAGCTACTTCATGCCCAGAATGAGGTCATACCCCGAGTCCAAATCCAGGAATAGGCAACGTTCTAAGATGTCGAAGTCTGCAAACTTTAGCATAAGGTCAATTGAGACCTTGGGTACAGAAACCTGTGCGCCCTTCGCTAGACGGACCGTGACAACGTCACGAGAACGTGCTTCTAGGGCCTCGGCATACAGCCGACTCTTCTCAACAGATGCTCGTCTGACATAATTTCAGACGCTCCAGAGTCTATCAAGACCCTCCAAGGCTTATCAAAGCCTTTCACGTCCGCAAGGACAACCAGCAAACATGGCTGGTACACCAACTCGGTGCTAGAAAACACCGTTTCCCTCGGGGCTTTGTGCTGTCGGCCCCTATCCTGGGGGTTTAACAGCACTGAGGAGTCCCCCATTAGGGCGCCCCGCACCTACTGGTAGCCGTCTTTTCCCGACGGCTTGGACAAGGGCTTTTTCCCCATCCTTGGTCCCTTGTAGCGAGTGTCTCGCTGGGGATTTTTCGGACATATGTTCCTCAGATGATCCATGCTCCCACACAGGAAGCATCTCAGCGGCCCACGCCGCTGCAACATAGCCAAGAGCTCTGTCTCGAAGCTCTGTGAAAAAGAGTCCGAATGACTCTTAGCGGGAGGTTTCTCCTCCGCTTCGACCTGACTCAGGTCCATGGGTTCGGGACCCACCTTAGAGGAACGAAAGTTCCTCTCGGCGTTGAACGCCATCTTGAATGCCTCTTCCAGGGATTCGGGTCGGCATCGGAACAATTACGAACGTGCTGGACCTTCTCTCAGGCCTCCCATGAAGACGGGGATGGACAGATCGTCCGAATACGCTTTCGCGTACATCCCTGCCAACAGGGTCTTAAGCAGCTGGATATAAACCTCCAGGTCCTTAGTGCCCTGGCGGCACCTCAGAAACGCCAGCTGATTCTGGAAAACCATATCAGGCCTGGCGTACATATCCATAAGCTTTTGCTTAAGGACTTCCCAGGTTGGGAACACGTCCGTGACCGCACCCGGACACGTAAACGCCCATGTACGGGATTTGCCCGTAAGATGGGTCAGTGCAAGTCCTACTTGCAGGTGATCTGCGATCACATTCGCTGTGGCGAAGGAAGTTTCGACCTCTCGTAACCACAAATAAAGGTTATCACCTTTTTCACCGGTGAATTCCTTTATCTTAAAGGACAAAGGAGGGCGCACCCCCGTAGACGTGGAGTGACCTCCACGAAAATTCGCCTCATTGGCGATGAGGGAGTTAACCTTCTCACGCACGGCCTCAAGGCCCTGCTCCACTAGGAGCTGCATACCATCGTCACCCAATATGGATAACAGCCTTTTAAAGGCTTCTTGTTGGACGGGGGTTACTTACCCCAATCCTCCTGATCCATCCTTTTCAGAGGATGCTGTCTACCAACACAAGTGTTGGATTTACTACAAGTGCTACCAGATGTAGCAGGTGCGTACACGCACGGTGCGGCTAGCGCACAGAGGAAGCCTTTTCTTAAGCGGCGATGCGCCGCTACTTAGCCGATACGCCCTTATATAAGGGCTTAGTGAGAGATCGCTCTCTCACTCGGGGCCATGATTCCCTGAGTTTACTTGTTAGTAAACACTAACGCCTTGTTACAAGGCTTCCCTTAGAAAGGGAAAAGCTAAAGGAGGTACTCCCTTTTGCCTTAATACTCACTGCGCGCTACCGGTCTGGGTCGTGCGCCTAGCGGTATTAGAGTATTTTGTAAACAGGTTTATATTTAATATGTAATTAGCCTAGTAATTAGCCTAAATTAATTTAACTAATGTAAACTATATGTAATACTAAGTAGAACTTACTCAATTCGTACCTAGCCGAAATTTAATGTACACCACTTGTGTACCAACACGTGGCAGGCTGCCACGCCTTCACTAAGGGCTCTCGCCCTGATTGGTTAAAACAACCAATAGGTCCAAACCTTTCGGACCGGTCAATACTTGACCTCAACCGTTGTGTATTAACGTACACCAACGTAACAAAATGTAACCCTATTACACCCTGCTCTGGAGACAATCCTTTCTCCGCCATGAAATCTCACCAGTCTCTCTTCAATACCAGCTCGGCGTAAATGCACATTTGGTACAATGCATTGATCACTTGGCGAACGCAATTATTCTCTTCAGACACGGTCAGGTACGCTCGATGACCTCGCAATCCACGCAGAAAGCGGACAAATGGATGCGTTCGTCTCTTGTCAACATCGTACCATAGATCCACCCAGTAACAGTGCTGCCCCTTACCGTCCTGCTCAATATTTGCACGTGTTATCCAGTCCTCCGACCTATCAAGAAACACAATATAATAACAGCGACCGCGGTTGGGCTCATCCCGACGACCGTCAATTATTGAGAAGCCGTATGACCTCACGGTCATACCCCCCATGAATTTATAGTTGCCCACTCTTCTTGTCCGCGGAGTGACATGCGGTAGCTTCACGAACCCAGATCACAGCTGCATCGCGGCTGTCTCGTCGTCACCAGGTTGAGCCATCGCAAACGAACCGCCTTCCACGTCAGCAGACGTCGGCGTCTCCTGAGTCAGTTGTCCTGTCTCAATTATCTCCGCTTCAGACTTCTCCTCCCCGTCTGGATCATTCCAGGCAGTGGTGGCGGTACATCTCAGCAATAGTCCTCCCACGGTTGCTTCCTGGCACGTTCCAGCCGGAGGAGTTGGGTCTTCGAGGGTTGTCATCAGTCCTTTCGCTTCCTGTCACATTGCGTCTGTATTTATTCAACGGATCTCTGCTGTCAAACTTACCTGGAACTTTCCGGTCCGCTTGTGTGCCACATGGCAGATTCTGAAATGACGATGTTCTCTTCCAATTATTTCACTCTACTTCATATAGCTACTTTGGTTACTTCTGGAAATTCGCTTAATTTAGTACTAGGAAATTATGACCACTGCGGGGCGTTTGAACCGGCAATTCACACTGTGGAAACTGGCCATACTCCCCATGGCAGCTACCACACATTTCTGATACTTCTATATGATTATTTTTTCGCGAATATTAAACAACGTTACACCTATGATACGGCATAACCTACGGTAACCCCTTCTCGACACGAAATCTAAGTTTCTTTAGTACTTCCTGCCCTAACTAAAACCAAAATAAAAAACTTATTAGAAAAAAGAAGTAGGAATCGCGACTTTCTTACCTATCTGGTCGGGGTTCTGATTATGTATGACACTGTCGTAGAGGTCCAAGAACCGATGCTAGACGTTGATAGTTACGGATTGAACCCTCCTGACCAAAGGCGCATGTATAAATAACGCCACTCATGTTTGTGCCTACTTAATTAGAAAACCGAAGAAGGAATCGCGACTTGTACCTATCTGCTTGTGTCTACTTGGAAATCCCCACGGTCATGGCACGGATGGATCGCAGCCCCACAACGTTAAAGGTAAAAGGTTGCGAAAACGTTCGTACGCCGCGACTATTTTCCGATGCACTTCGGGGCGAGACCGAGTGGACGACGCGATCACACTCCCGCTCCTTGAGCGCCGCTTCCGTGTTGGCTCGTGCGACTTGATACGTCGATTCGACCACGTGATGTAAATCCTGCATCTGTTGCAGGAGCTGATGTTGATACGCTGCCTTTTCCGAGCGTGGGGCCGACGTCTGTGCTCGATTGAGACGCGTGGGTGCCTCGTCGGGCGCGGACTTGGACACGTGCGACTCGTCCAGCATCTCGAGCGCATCGCGGATGGGAGCTGCCGCCACGACTTCCACCTCTTCCGCCACCGCGACCTCTTGTGTGTCGTCGCTGTGGTTGTACACTGACTTTGCCATGGGCACGGCGTCGTCCAATTCTGTTTCTTCTACTACCTCGTGCGTCGGCGACAGAGGAGGCTGCTGCCGTGACTCGGATGTCGCTGCGATCCACCGCTCACTCTTCTCTTCTAGCTGGTCCGGCGCCTCCTCTCGACAGTCCTCGACGTCGCTCGCGTCGCTCTCGTCCGTTCCTTCCAGAATGAGCGACTTGCGTCGAGATTGCACGTCACTTGTCGGCGTCTCGCACATGTCATGATTGTCGTCCATGACCGCGACGGACGACGCGTGACTCGAACGGCCTGCTTCACTTAGAAAGTCGCCATAGTCGTCGTAGTCGCCATAGTCTTCGGTATCTCGATGGAGCTCGTCGACAATCTCTTGCTCTCCCACCGACAGGACATAGTCGAGATGCTGCAAACTCCGCATCGTCATGCGATGGTCGAGCACCACTGGTTCCTCTGCCTCGCCGCGACTTGATTTCGCGGCCTCGCTCCCTTTCTTGGTCCGCTCCATCCCGAGGTCCTCAAACGCAAGCGCGGCTTCGTGCGCCACGCTCGTGCTCGACAAGGGACCAGCGCTCATACTAAAGGCGTTCTTGGACGACCGACGGCCGGAGCTCGGGTGGGGCACGAGCGTCGAGCATTGCGTCGACGCGGACGACGGTGGACCGACCGAGTAGCCGAGGAACGAGTCTTCGGGTGGTCGACGAGGCGCACTGGGGCTCGACTTGCTCGCTTCTCGTCCACTCGTGGTCGAGCTCGGGCGACTCGTGCTGTCGCTCGTCCGACCGAGCACGACGGTCGCATAGATGCTGCGTTCGGTCGCGTAGCTCTTTTTCGGGTACGCGGTCGAGAGCGCGGACGACGCGCGCGTGCGGCCACGGGCCCGGACCCACAATTCTTCCCGTGCAATGTCCAAGGCACTTTCATGACTCACGCTCGCGACACACTTTTTACAGAAGTTGATGCTCGACTGCGCGACTTGGGCATTGAGCGTGTTGCTACTGAGCTTGCGCACGATGCGACATCGGGAACAGATGAGCTCGCCACACATTTGACACGTGATGCTTTTCGAGAGCATGGCGAGCTTGCCGCGGCACACGTTGCACTGACGACGGTGCGTACTCAAGCTGTACGTACTGCGTTGCGCCATGAGGCCAATGGATTCGCGCACCGACGAGGATTCCTCCACGGGCGTCAAGGTCGAGAGCGCGCGTCGGGACATCCCGAGCGTCGACTCTCCCAAGGCGCGACTGCCTCGCGACGACGTGATGGTCGACGGCCGGTCGTTCTGGAGATAGAAGGCGAGTTTTTTATTCTGTGCGCACGTCACCGATTTCCAACAATTGCTAAGCGCCGTCGCCGCGGCGCGCACGGCCATTTGGCTCAGGACATGGCCTCGTGGATCCACGGACGCCGTCATAAAGAGTTGCACGCAATTGTTGCGCGTTTCTTCGAAAATGTAGCAGCTCGAGAGCTTGGCGCGGAGGATATGCAAGTCGGTCAATTCGCGACACGACGGGACCGTGATCGAGTGCATGAGATGGAACCCGACGCGCGAATTATCGGGTCGCATCATGACGCCCGAGAACTCGAGGATCACAAAGTCCCGCGGGAGCACGAGGCGCGCCGTCGCGCGATGTTTCGCGCGCACAAACCACTTGATGCCGAGGAACCGGAACGGATCCGACGGCGACGGCCCTTTAATCTCGCGTAGCACGGCGCAGTCGGCAATGTGCTCGCCGAGGTACGAGCTCCGGAGACGCACGGACGACGCACAGGGCGAGACGATGCCATACATGACATCGTCGAGCGTCCCGCGCAAGTTGCCCACGGCGAGTAAACGTGGCAAGCCCGACGTCGTCTTGTCGTCTTCCGTGCTCGAGTAGGCGCCTGTGGTCAGGCGTGGTTGTTCGTAGAGCAAACTATCGTTGCGATACGTGTCCCGAGTATCGTCGGTGGGGTCCCACGAGAATGTGCTTTTCTTTCGCGGCGAGACGTGGCTCGAGCCACGTGCGCCATGGACAGTGTGCGTCGAGGATGGACGCACGACGCCTTGACTCGGTCGACTGCTCATTGAGATGGTACTTTGATAGAGCGCAAGTTTCGCCGGCGACGGTGTCTGTGTGGTGTCAGGCTGACGCTCGCGATAGATGGCGACGTTGTCCCGTGTGCGGACCGTTTTCCATCGGCGGGCATCGACGCGCTTCTGGTCGTGCACGACAAAATCATCATATTCCCCTAACGTCGCCTTGACAAGTGTATTGGCAAGTTGTTCATAGTCGTGCTCATCCCGCTCGGCGAGCTCAAGCGGTGGAAACAAGTTTTTCGGAAGTGGAAACTTCATCTCGCACGACGTCGGAGTCGGAAGCGAGTTTTCGACAATGGATTGACGTGCGCAGTCCAAGGAGACGTGGGGCGGCACGCACGACTTGTCGAAGAAAGACTAGCACGATCAGCTAGTAGGGGAAACAAAAAGACAAGTGAATAGGCGATGGACAACGTGGTGGAAGAGGTGCAGTGCACACATGGGACGGATTCTACAGGGTGCCCAAGTGGCCGATCCTTAAGCACGTTGCAATGGTACGACAAGGGGTCGTTCTTATGACCTCGTGGGATGCATAGACCTGCGATCGTGCTTGGTATGGTAGTGGATGAAATTGTGCCTGAAGCCTATCTAGTTTCGTTTCCCCTTCCTAAATCATGGAACGCTCGTTTTTGCTCTTTCAGCAGTTGGTAGTGAAAAAGGGCCGCAAGCGAAGGTAATACTCAGTACACGAAAGTGCCGAATATGTAGCTCATGATCAGCTGGTGCATTCTCATATGGAACTCCAGATTGTAAGCGTTCATGCTGTCCACATTTATCGTTCGCCTCTAAACCACAGCACTCGCAACCTCCATACAGTGAGTTGACAAGTAAGAGACGGAAAAGAGAGCTCGTCTACACCTACTCGCGACGCAGGGTTTCGTGTGCTGTTTGTTACAGAGGTGCCGTCCACTTTATTCTCTTGCTCTATTCCTTTTTTTCAAAATGCGGTGGGTTCGTTCTATATTCTCCGTTGGAAAGTGGGTGGTCATGACGTTAGCAGTGAAGTCTGGAATGTATGCGTGCGAATTCGAATCAGGACTTGAATGCTGCTACTTGTCCCCTTCTATCAGTGATTGGTAATTGGGTCCAAAAAGGACCACTCTGTCCTTTCTTGTGAGTTTGTCGTTGTTCGGAGTGTTAGATACAAAGGTCTCTAACAAGCGTCACCTTAAACTTGAAGGATTAGTGCCCGCAGGATAAGAGCTCTCACACTGTCTGCATAACGTGTTGAACCATCGACTTTACAATTTGCGCAGTAGTTCGAAAAACCTTAGGCCTAGACACCAATAGCGTATCGACATCGTTTGTTGCTAATGCCTAAGTACGTGCCAGAGGTACCAGTTTAAAAAGCAAAAGGACGACAGTACCACATGACAAGACCACAAAGTCCAGACCTTGTGACACAATAACGTGTTCAATAGAAAATAGATTGAAGTGATTATGGTTCCAAAAGTCAACATGCGCGGTAGTAGTAATGTACACACCAGGGGTACCTTCCATACACACCACCGGACATAAACATAGTAAGTTTCTATCTGACCAGTGTAGAATCAAACAATAGCATTCCAGAAAAGTAATTCTTGTTATCATACGTAATTATTCGTACAATGCTAGCCCGTTGCACTATCCGCTGATAAATTCTATCAAATTGTTCAACCCTTTCTTAGCAATCTGTTTCTTCTTCAAAGTTGCGCGTCCATTGTCGCTATACACAATTGCAATGTACCGGAAGTTCACGCTTATAACTGAACAGTGTCCTTTATCGTCGTTAAGAGCGAGCTTCCTCGTTTATTTCCTGCTAATTAATGCACTACGTCTCGGCTCCACTTTTCTTAGCCAGCGTCGACGATCACACAAATCGACCAAGTGCTTCTATATCCTTAAAGAGTCTATTGCCACAACAAGCCTGTAACCTATCAATTCACTACGCCTGAAGGACGGAACGAAGGCTTGTACCACACCGACTTTATACAAATGAGAAGCTTCCCCATCCGCGTACACCCAATGCATCGTCTGGCTTAGCAACACTAGCGACTACACACAATGTCTTCGTCAAACGTAATTATAAGTGTCCAAGAACTGTTTTCCAGCCCAGTAATTTCGTCGCCAGTTGTCATCTACGAGCTCTATTATTTGTATAGTGAAATTTCCGATAATATTCCTAACTCCAATACGCACTTCCAGGAAAACTGATCATCTAAACCATCCATGATGTATGTATTACAAGATGAACTATTAGAAACAAGTACATTTGTTTCTATCTGTATTGCGTAGTTCCTCGCGCAATAATAACCGTGAAAGCCTGTAACACCAGCCCTGTTACACCAACACTTTGATGACCGTCTTAACGACCACGGGACCGTTCTGTTAGTTGTCAAGCAAAGCGTAGGGCGACCAAGAGTCTTGGTTAAGCCCTAACACCAGCTGAAGCTTGTCCTTCCCATCCGTCACTGTTGATCGACTGGCCCATTTAGCTTTCCTCTGATCGTAACCTCGAGTAGGCTCATGATCGAATCCATCAATAAAAAAATTTCCAGTTCCTTCATATAAAACGTCCTCACCAGATCGGATTCCGATGGCGCCATACTTGATCGACTTCGTCGCTCTTCGAACCAGGCGCCTTCAGCAACGCCTTCGATTGGTCAGATTTGTACTACTTTACCACCGGCTTCCATTCCAGATCATCATATCCATATGCAATAAGCGGATCTCAAATTGCGTTGTGATCCGCAGGGCTCCCGAACGAGCTTTGGGACGTGATCGAGGCTTATACTCCTTTATGCCATCAGGATACCTTCCCAGGTCCTGATGATCAGCATTTTCTTTCTTCTTCAGAAGTGGCGACGGCGAATTTCCTTCCATCGTCACAACGCACCTCCTCCTTTCCCACTTTAATCTTCATTTCTTCTTCCTCTTCCGTCTTCACGTCCGCGTCAGCGCCATATTGCAGATGATATCCCGAGTCTCCCAAAGATCCGGGCACGCGCACCATTGTGGTGGAGCGGCTGGCCGAATTTTGATGCTTGGACAGTCGTTCCAACAGCGCCCGGACTACCGACTAACGAAGGGGGTCATCCGGTTGTCCTGTGACAGTCCTATGTCTTTCTCACCTTGTGTACCCGACGGTTTGGGCGTGGGTCGCTCTCCAGGTGACTGGCGACGTAGATCAGTGCAATTCCGATGCAGATCAAGCGAATTCGTAGCAGATCGACAGGGGTAGATCTGGTGTAAAATCACAGATTCGAGATCCCGGGGAAAAACTGAGGGTCAAAGATCGCAGATCGATGAGCTATGATCGATGATCGCAGATCGACCCATTTGATCTAGTGCGAATTGGCGAGATTGCGGATCTGTAGATCGCAGATCGACGCTCTCGATCTAGTGGAAATCAGCGAAGGGGTACTTGATCACGTGGTCGAAGTCTTCACCACTTGATCGTCGAGCCTCTTAAGCCTAGCGACTTAAGAGGAAGGGGGTCGATCTGCACTTTCTATGTCGACATCGACGGATTTTACAAGAATCCACCTAGAGTTCCCAAGGGGTGCTTAATGAAGCCGAACTTCTAGAGGATAGGTGTAATCCAATGGGGGAGGAGGGGAGAACACTTGGCTCGATCACCCTCCCAGTAGCCTTTACAAAAAGGGGCCGCTGACACAGTGGGCGGAGTTCAGGACGAGTTCTGCTAAACTTTACGTCTGCCGGTGGGCCAAAAAGTGCACTACATGCTCCCGCCCGGGACGTGTAAATGTGTGTATGCAATGAAAGGGAGGCGCGAAGTTATCACGCCGTCCCAATCAATGATCTAGTTGATCGGACGCAAAAAGAGAACTTATTATTCCTTATATCCTAAAATCAACCAATTACCTAATATCAACCAATCACCGCTACCCATCCTGATATGCATCCTCGACAACTCATCCTGATATATCACTCGTCTGTCGCTTACCATCATGTACCTGTACCCTGCGTAGCTTTTGCCCCGGATGGACCGTCATGTTCACAACAGTTGACCCCAAAAATCTTCGATGTGCTTCACCACACGTACCCCACGACCTGACATCCCCTGACTTGACTTCGTGTTGGATGCCTCGAAATCCCTTTACTAATTGCGGTCACTGCGAAGCGTGGCGGATATCTTACTCGCGCTCCCAGGTACTATCACACTCTGGGAGTCTATGCTATTTCACTACACATTCGATTTGGCGGCTGCACTGACGACGACGAAACAAATTTTACACGATGTGAAATTCGTCTCCGGTATCTGACTCTAGGATAACCGGAGATGCTTTTGGAATCGATCTTCCAGCAAACTAAGATAAATTCGGTTTGTATGGCGAGAGTAGGTCGACGTTGAACGATGAGTGTAAACTTCATCATATTTCGCGGTAGCTTCAGCTTAGCTACGTTGGGCTGATCATATTGATTACTTCAAACGGTCCCACTTTTTTGCTGCGAGCTTTGCCTTCTTTAACTCAGTGTGAAAAATAAATGTCTTGAGTGGTAAGTTGTTGGTATCCAGTAGTACTAAGTCACCAACCTTAAAGGTGAGGCTTACTCGTTTCGAGTCGTAGTATTTCTTCTGTCTTTCTTGGGCTTCTTTCAGGTTTTTGCGTGCTTTTCTTACTAGGTATTGACGATCTTTTGGTGAAACTTGATGCGCACTCTGATATTGATTGAGTTTCCAGACTATTGTAGTCTCTCTCTTGCGAAATCAGATTGGATATTTTCTTCAAGTATCAATCTCGAGCGGGGTGAGATTGGTAGACGCGTCCACCGATGTGGCATGCGCGTACTCTATAGTTCCAAGTATTTTGGCCCAATTTTCTCCGCTGTATGATACCATGCAGTGTAAAGCGTCTTCTAACACCAAGTTTTGACGTTCCGTTTTACCATCTGATTGTGCTCTATGAGCGATCGTCGTGCTTTGCTTTGCACCCATTATGCTCATTAGTGACTTCCAGAAGTTTGCCGTAAACTTCGGATCTCCTTCGATGTTAATGACTTTCGGTAGTCCATGATGTCGGACTACAGCGTAAAAAAACAACTTTGCAGTGTCTTTCGGATCGGCAGTCGTGTACGTTGGTGCATAAATCGGTCTTTTTTTGACAACTCGTCTACAACCACAAAAATAGCATCATACCCTTCTGACACGGGTAGACCAGTAATGAAGTTCATTGACACAACTTTCCAGCATTCCTTCGGAATGGGATAGGAATCATTAATCCTTTATTTCGATGGCTATTTGACTTCCATCGAGCACATGTTTCGCATGTCTCGACGTACTTCTGCACAGTTTCGAGTAACTTTATCCAGTATTACCATTGCTTTAACTTTATGTAAGTCTTCGAACTCCTGGATGTGCTTCTGTGGATGAATCGGGAAACTCTTATAATATCTATCTTCGTCTTTATATCTGGTATGTCCGGAATGCATATTTGTTGCATTGCTTCATCTTGCCTCCGATATATGAGTCCTTTGTCGAATATGAAGTTTTCAATTCGACTCCTTTGTTTTGTAAATATCTTTGAAGAACTTCTCCTTGTTATAACCTTGCTGAATCGCTTTTCGCACTTTGTCACTGAAATGTGCGCGTACCACGTAAAATTCAGCATTGTGGATTTGCTCCTGTTCGACTCCTATCGGACGACTCTCCCCCGCAACTCTACTTCGTCGAGTAAGAGCTGGGAAATATTTAGCGGAATGTTCTGAATGAGGGCGGATAATACCATGTGTCCTTCCAAAAGGTTGGAATACTGATCCCAGTTTCAGTACACTCATGTACGACGTGGGACATATCCGGAATGGGACGGAGTCACAGCAGTTTCTGCTGAATCCTCCCCAGACACAGATAAGCGAGATAATGTGTCAGCAACGACATTTGAAACTTCTTTTGACATGATTTAAGACAAAGTCAAACTGGGAAAAGAACGTCAACATGAGTGCCTATTTTGGAGACACTATTGGATGATGAAGCATCCACTTGCATGCTGAATTGTCGGTATAGAATGAAAAATGTCTTCCATGGAGATACGGACACCATTTCTCCAGAGCGGTTATGATGGCTAAGCTCTACTTCTCGTTTTCAGGCCATTTTAATTCATAGGGATCCAAATGTTTTGAGTAAAACGCGATGGCGTGGTCTTTTCCGTTTATACTTTGTGACAGCACTGCACCGATGCAAAATCCATAATCATCCGTTGTCACAATGAACGGGTGACTAAAGTCCGGTGACTTCAGAGTAGGAGACTGCTGAAGCGCGACTTTCAATGTTGCAAATGCTCTTTGCTGATCTGGACCCCAATTCCATTGGGTACCTTGCTTGGTTAAATCTCGAAGAGGACGCGAGATCATTGCAAAATTGCAGATGAATTTACGGTAATATCCAGCTAATCCCAGAAACCTGAGCAACTCTTTGCGACATGTTGGTGCTTGGAACGTTGCGATAGCATCTGTTTTATTGGAGTCGACCCGTAGACCATCTTCGGAAACCATGTGTCCTAAGAACGCGATTTCTTTACGGCCAAATGCACATTTGGAGAGTCGAGCATATAGCTTCTCCTTGTGCAACACTTCGAATAATGGGCGAAAGTGTTTAAAGTGGTCTTCCATTGTACGCGAGAAGATGCATATATCGTCGAGATACACGACAGCAAATTCTCCCAACTTATCGAACAATGTTCGCATAAGGCGTGACCAGACTCCAGGCATTCCTGATAATCCCATTGGTGCAACACACCACTGATACGTTTCCTTTTGGGCTCATGAAAGCCGTATACGGTCGACTTGTGCCAACACTACCATTTGATGGTATCCTTGTGCGAGATCAAGAAATGTAAATACTTGCATCCAACCATACGATCGAATAAGTCTTCGATCACTGGCAAGGGAATTTTTGCCACGACTGACATGCTATTCACATAGCGATAGTCAATCACCCAACGAATGGGGATCTTATAATTTCCACTTCGAAGCCATTCTGCGCGATTTGGGAACCTTCCTGTTGCAGGATCTTTCTTGGGAATCCCAAAAATATTTGAGACCCATGGAGAGTTTGACACTTTTATCCATCCTTTACGAATGTTCTGTTCCACGAATTGCTGCAACTCTTCCTGTTCTACCTTCGGGAGATGGAAGGGAGTACGGGAACCGGGCACTGCGTCAGGCTTCATTTTCAACTCGAAATTAACTGCTCTCTTCGGCGGCATTTCATTCGGGGGCTGTTCTGGGAATATGTCCTTGAATTCGTCCAGAACTGGTTTCAACTACTGCGGCACTTCTGACGGTTCGACGTTGGATATCTTGAAATCGTATACCTCATCGTAGGCTCCATTTTTCATCTTTTCTTGGAAGTTTGGACCATCTATGTCCTCGAATCTCGTAAGAGCTGCAACTTTAATCTGTTGCATGCGCCAATCTATATGTGGATTGTGCTTGGTGAACCGCGGTTGACCAAATATCACGTCATATGTTCCGGTAGTTCCCATTCAGTAAACAGCATCTTTGGAAACTCCATACCATCTACACGAATGGTATCTTCCACTTTTTCTTCGTGGGCTGACCTGATGTCCATGTCCCATCAAAACGACGTGCTTGTACCTCTTGCGTGCATAATATTTTCGAGGCCGAGCCAGGTTTGATAAGGTTTATTGAAGCGCCAGAGTCGATTAAAATCTTAACTGATTTATTGCCAATGATTCTATTACGCACTAGCAGTCGACCCTGCGATTGTGTGTCCGTTTCAGAGTTGTTTGACTCTAAGACAACAGGCTGAACATCGGCCTTTCCTTGGACATTTGCTGCATTAATCGTGACGCGATAGTACACAGTTGTTTCTTGTTCGTCTTCGCGGATGTCCATATTGTTGATATGCTGACGATTCACACGCTGTTGATTGCTCCGTTCTTAATGATTATTTCCTCTATCGTTGCGCGTTCGGCGTTGATTTCATTGAGCAGATCGGTGATTCGTATTTCCACACTTAAAGCATAAATTTCTGCGGCGGAATTTGTCACGAGACGGAATCTGAACGCTACGTATGTCCATCGGTTCTGGACCACTGTTTGAGCGACTTCACCGACTGTTGTCATACGACCTGTACCTCGGTCTGTCGTGCGAATTTCCTCTCGAAAATCTCTGAGGATGAGAGCGGTCAAAGTCCAACGCAACGGTAATTGCCTCTGAAAACGTTGCATAGAGAGGATACTGAAGACCTTCCTTCGTACGACTGGAAAGTCCACGTAGGAAGTACATAATCTGGTCCAAAGCGCTCATGTCTCGGACTTGGGTGGCTAGGTCTCGAAATTTGCTCACATCATCCGGCAAATCCTTGCAGTCGCTCTCTCGGATATTATTCATATCTTCGCTCAAACGCTCTTACAAATCAGCAGGCACGAATTCTCGTTCGACTTTGCTGAAAAAGTAATCTACTGTTGTGATATACTGCTTTTGCATCACATACCACTGAGCGGCACCTTGCTTCTATGTTCCTCTTAGAACGGCAAGAATTCTTTGTGCGAGCTCTTGGATCTCCATTCATCTCCTCTAGCGAAGCATATTGCTCCACTTGCTCTTTATAGAGCTGGAACGATTCGTCCAAAATCTCCCTCCATATGTCGGAAGCTTTACACCTTCAAGCTTGATTTCCGGTAACTGTTTTGACTTTTGCAGCTGTTCCAGTAACTGCGCTTGTTTTTCCATTGTCGCAACCATAGTAAACAGAAATTGTGCATGCTGGTCGGAAGTCATTGGAGAAGACATGATTTAACTAATATCAGTTATAGATTGATATTAACGACTTATTTACTTCTCTTGACAAATTTTGGTCCACGTTTCAAGGACTTCTTCGACTTGGCGACCGGGGTGCTTTCGGCCTTGTGATTAACAATCTCGCGAGAGATTCGTAAGGTTACAGTGATATTAAAGCTGAGCAGGTCAACTGTCGTGAGCTAGTAGACTAGCCTTGATGTTCTTGCGCGAGTCGGTGCGCTGAGCCGTATCCATGTGTTTCTTGAACCGGCAGAGAATGCGGCTGGCTCGACAGATTGACTCTATAAGGTAGGCACGGCATTTATCAGAGGCGCCTGGTTTCTGCACGGACAGCAGGAAAAGCGAGTCGCCGGTGTTTTGCTGCGAAGGTTTCTTGTGCTCATGAACCGAAGCGCAGACCTTCCGTTAACCCAACTGACTTATTACCGAAACAAGATTATTTATAGTCTAAAGACAACGTCTCGTTAACGGCGGCAGTATCAATGGTCCGGTAGGATTTACAGCCAATGAAAAGGAGTCCCTGCCCTCAAAAAGATTGGGACTGACGTGGGCTCTCCTAGTCATAAACGGCTTGAACGGCTGGCACGGCGGTGCTGCGGGGGGAGGTGAGCACGTCAAGATCGGCGGAAAAGGCGGTGATTTGGCGGCGGTGCTGCGGGTACGGCTAGCACGGCGACAGGAAGGGCGGAGGGGCGGAGGGGACCAACAAGTGCTATCTGATGTGAGGTTTATTAAAAAGTGATAGTTAGGCCCTTAGTTCGCTATCTGGGCTACTTCTAAGCCTATCCTTCTAGAAGGCGCTATAGTAGCGTTCTTCAACTATGACGTCTGATTACGACGTCACGACCATGGCGTACTTCTATGACGTCATGTCTTCATAGTTATGTAAATATATATGTCCTAACCTACTAGGTACGTGATGTATCAGAATCACGTAACCCACGACCTGACATGATCCTATGATTACGACGGACAATACATTCGCTGACAATCGTCCAGTGGGGCTTCCTCACGCAGCATGAGAACCGCAGAGTAAAGATGAAGTCGCCTACACGGGCTTTAAGACCAACGTGGTGAAGTATTCACGACAAACGACGGTCTTCCTCAAGGAGACACAATCACGGTAGGAGATAACACTGTGAGAGAAGCTACCCGTAATAGGCAGTGTTACGAGTATATCCTCTCACAGTGTTATCTCCTACGTGATTGTGTCTTCTATTTCTCCCGTAATAGTGTTACGAGTAGCTCCTCTCACAGTTTTATCTCCTACGTGATTGTGTCTTCTTTTTTTGACCGTAATAGGCAGTGTAGCGGGTAGACCATCTCACAGTGGTATCTCCTACGAGATTGTATCTTCTATTCTGTAGCTGTATTAGCTTCTCTCGGGGTGAGAAGCTGATACAGCAGCAGCAAGTGCGCCCCGCAAAGATCGTAAAGTTACCAGGGTACCGTGAAGGGTAACAACCGATACTATGCAGTGACGATTGTGAGGAAGGAAAGGTTCAGACGAGTCGATCTGACTTTGTTAAGGAGCACGTTGGTACGTTCAACATCCTAAGTCAACTAGAGGCCAGACTAGCTACCCAGTCTCTAACAAGAAAACACTCAGTAAACATCCAAAATTGGGTTTGGAGGTGATGGGTCTTCCAATCCTTAGTTGGAAGAAGTTTTAAGGAGCTTACGCGTCGATCAGATCGGACAGATCTATAGGATCGTTGCCAACGATAAATCGTGGATAAAAACATACAAATACCCACGTTACAAGCACGCGACATCAAGAATGAGTGTTTTCCCGAGGATAAAACAAAAGTTCAGCGCTTCTAAGCGCAAAGCTCGGAATTGTTTAAGCGACATCCCCTTATATTTTGATGTGCTTGGGAATAATCTCACGTATTCCCAGAAGAAATTCCATGCGATCCCCCCAAAAGACGAAGGGACTCGACATGAGAAAGACTCCGTGCCAGGCAAGAAGTATGGCATCGGCCTTTAACGTGTGATTAGGTGAAATAATCGACGAGTTCATTAAAGATTTCGTAAAGCAGACCATGTGCGGGAGTCTACATCACATAACACCATCCCCATCTTCTGGGATAGAATCTACAGTTTTCGAAACATTAATGCTTATAATAAGCTGAAACAGCACCGATACCGGCTCAAACACCGAAACCACAGAAATATGGTATCATTGATGGCATAAGTGGGGGCACCGTCTTCAGAGCTCTCGATTTAAGCGATGGATTGTAGTAAATTCTAATGCGTGAGAAGGATATCCTTCTTACGGCAGTAATCACGCGAAGTGTAATTCTATAGGAGTTGCTTTCAATGCCTCAGGACGAGAACCCTTGAAACGCTTAAAAGATGTGTTACAAATTTACGAAGCCCGTTGCGGGAGTTTGAATCGAGTTGCTTTATCGACGTATTCATCCATAGCAAGGATACGATAAAAGCGACGTAGAAGACACTGTTAGAGCTCATGGTTACATATTAGTTCTATACGAACTTACATTTGGTACATCTGAGATACCGGTTCTTGGATAATTGTCGGAAAAACGGAGTGGTTCTGATTCAGAGACTATTAGGGTGATAGTTTAATGGCCACCGCCAAATAAAATAAGGGACTTCGTAAGTTCCTGTGTACTCTCTTAAGAATTCATGTAATTAGGCAGGCATGATACGTCCTCATTAGAAAATGCTAAGAAAGACTTTGAATGACATTGGGATACCCAATTTCAAGAAGCGTTTGACGCAATCAATCGAATCTTGGATGAATTATCGGTGCTATCAATAGCCGATAATAATCGCCCGTTTCACGTCGCTTGCGACACGAGGATTTTTAATTTGTCTTACCCTAATGCAACGCAATCACATTGATTATGATCACCTAATATGTTACCAATCGCGTCAGCTTCTTACAGTAGACGCAACTATCTGTTGCATGACAAAGAACTCCTTGTCACGAAATATTCACAGGCAAAGTTAAAGAGTAAGGGATAGACCCTTTGTGGTTTATACGCACCATGCGTCTTTACGCACGGCCGTGAAGTCTACATCTGTCTCTAGGAGTGCCAAGATGGTTGTCATTCTTTGCAAACTCCAATTGCATGGTTGAATAACCGGAAATATTAAACTTGGGAGAGGATACGTTATTACTAATGCCTGGTTTCGTGACGAACGGGTGCCAACAGTCCGCTGTAGAGATTGTATATCGTGGGCTGTAATCATATCGGTCGCCAGTTGGATGGATGCATCGGGTCACCCTTCTTGTGAATGAGGAAAATCATGCCAACCTTCCAGATGGTGGGTACCTTCCGATGCAGCCATCAGAACCAGTAGGAAGCGTGCACGAGTGGCACGAGCTGAGGAGCAAAGCGGCGGTAGATGTCGTAACCAACGCTGTGGTTGAGTCAAGTTCGAAATCGAAAACATTAGCATCGATAACCTGACTACCACCATCGCGCCCAGCCTTCCAACTTTCGGAGGGGGTACTCCGCGGACCACCACTCGAGATCTAGTCCGATCGTCCGCTGAAAGCAGACGACCGGTCGTCATCAGAACCCACTTGGTCCGATTGTTTAGTGTCCATATCATCTTGTGTACCCGATGGAATGGGCTAGTTACACACTCGGTGGATCGGGATCGCAGATTGGATCGAAGCGGTCTTGAATATAGAAGACCGATCTGGGTAGGTATCTCTGGGGCGGAACTCTTCACCCCAGACACAAACAGACCAAAAACACTTCCAAGAGATAACTTCCAATAGGTCGATCGTCCAAACGATCAAGACCTGACCAATACGAAATAATAGAGGGTAGATCGACCGTTCCGGTCTAGCCCCTGACCAATACGAAATAAGACCAAAACCGGTCTAGTTTCCAACCAATATTAAAACAAGTCAATATGTCCGCGTAAAGACCAAATATTCTCGTGAAACTCCACAAACGATATCTCCACGCCAAGAAAAATCCAGTGAATAGCACGTTCCAAACGTACTTGACTTAAACTTGAAGAAGTCGACCAATGCGTGCTCCCGTAGAGGGACTTCCGGCTGGTCAAATGCGCGTGTGGCGCGTCCAGACCGGGTATAATGAGCTAGAGGGGATTATTCGACCCTCTGCTCCCAAACACTCCGTGGCGGGCGGAGGCGACTGATGCACATAGCAAAGGTTTAAACGACCTCCTGTTGAGGTGTTAGCCCGAAGGAAAAACCAAAAGATTCCAAACGACTTCTTCTCTTTTAGGCAAATTCACAACTCAAACCAATACTACATCCCTACGGTCCCAATACGTACCCACATGAAAATATGTAAAATACCCAATGTCAGGTGACTCACCAAAACTTGCGTTCTTGACACTCCTTGAATCTGATAGGCTAAAAAGCCCCCTTATTTAGACCAATCCGAAATTCGACCAGCTGCCTTGACCAAAACTGACCGAATTTGTGGTACACTTCACCACAGCCGCCCCTGAGTCCGACCGTGTCGCACAACGATAACGGTCTGACTCACCCATCACTTGACCAAATGGACCTTGGTCGCTCACACTTCTTCACCATGGACCAGCCATCTTCGCCACTGCGCCAGGTACTCCCTTCACTGCACTCAATCCTCTTATGCTTCTCTTGACGCTTGTTCTTGTAGAAACTTTATGTGCCGAGTCGCCCCACATTGCTTCACCTGTTCGGTCGGCCCGGTCTGACAGCCCACATAATTCTCCTGCACCTCAAACATCGGATGGGTGTCAGACTGGAGCCGAATCCGCTGGCAGCAGTTGGACGATCAATTGGACAAGACTTCGCTGCGCATGCAAGGCGAAGATCTTGAGCGACGCATTGCCGAGCTTCAAATTTCCATTCAAGACCAGACCGGGAAGGTCCGGTCTTATCAAGACAAATCAGACGCTTGGACGCTAGGGTCGGGTCGTCGTCAGGTGGCACTAGACCAGTGCCGCCAGCGCTTGATGAACTTGCTGCCTCCGTGTTCGACTGCTTCCTCCAGCATAGATTGGTCTGCGTCGGCAACCTTAGTCTCCTCGGAGCAAGACCAAGACCGCTTACAGCAGGACCAAGACCGACACCTTTCATTGGCTGATATTCAGCAGCCCGAAATTGAACACAAATCAAAGAAGCGCGCGGACGCGCCGGGTAGCTCTAGGGCTCGGGGCATAGCGCGCGACCCCGAACTAGGGGGGAAGCGTGCGGTGCCCCATAATCGAGCCAAGACGCAGGCACTTCTCGTGGGCCCAAGATTGGACGAGGATGACGACAGTAACATCTCCAAAAATCAGCGCCCTCGACCGCCGGTGCTGACCGTGCCAAGTATTCAGAGGTCTCGTCCTGGGATGACTCCGGCGAAGACTCCGGTGATTCGGAGTTTGCTATCCCCATCCCAACCAAGTCGCGAACAAGTCCACATGAAAGTTTTGTTCAAGTTGCATCGACTTCGGAGCAGACCAAGAAGACCGGTCCGCATGGTGGCGTTCCACCACCTCATGCGTCGACAAAGTCAACACCTACGGTCTTGCCTGGGACGTCCAAGCTCCACAAAGATGCTTTGTTGGCCAACGTGGCAATCGACAGTTCTTCCCTTCCGATACGAACGCGTGAGGATACTTTGCCGTGGTCGCCAGGGCAGATCGGTTGTTTACACCGGTCCACCTTGACCAAGCAGCTCCTGGCCCAGTCTTTCTCTCGTCCAGACCATTGGCTTTTCCCGCCGGCGAATAAATATCCTGCCGCGTCGGAATGGCGGCCGGACTTGATCACGTCAGAACAGATCCCCTGCTTGTACGCTGACGAGCCGTGGAAGATTTTCGAGCATCCCAAGCTGGGGTTCATCTTCCACTCGACTCCGTGGGCCAATGCTTTCATGAGTCGGGTGAAATATTTTAACAAGACTCACGCTCAAGCCATCTGGGAGGCATCCCACTATCTGGTGCTTCCCCCGGAACGAGTTCGGCAAGACCCTGGCTTGGCGACCATCCAGAACAAGCGCAAGCGGCGTCGGATCAGAGCGGGCGAGGCCTGGCAGTCCCTGTGCCAATATGTTTTGGACGGGATCCTGGCCCACGAGTGCGACGTCGATGTGTTCTTATATCCAGTTGTACTTCATATGCCGCGGCGTCGCGTCGAGAAGACCCGGCTGCTGGCTGACGGTGGCACATGGTACCCCGGTCTTGGGTGCACTACACCGGTCTTGGACCTCAAGGATGCTTTGGTCCAACTAGACCAGCAAGAACCTTGGCGTAACCAGTACCAGGACAAAGTTGAAAAGCATCCGTCGTTGACCGTCGGCCGTCTGTGGGGTGATGGCGAGTGAGGGCGTAAGTAGTCTACCAGACACTTAATATATATCATCGTTCTTTTTCACATGTTCGGTCATCAAATCACTTGAGATAATTCCACCAATTTCTCCAGAGTTGCACTAGACACGTTATCACCAACCGTACCACTTACATCGCGAGAAAACAATCCACGTTCGTCACTCCACTATTCCAATTCGTCACATATTCACAATACACAATACACGAGGCACAAGACCTTCCACCTCTTCACGTCGGTCGGGAAGACCGATGCTACTGCATGTCTTGGTCTTGGTCTTCATGGGTCTGCATCACTTCGAAACGATTCCGACTGACTCGGTCCCGTTCGAATTCTCGTAGTAGTGCTCCACAGTTCAGGTCGGACTCATCGATCCAAGTTGTTTCATCATGTTCCTTCCATCGGACCAGATATTCTCGGTGGGTCCGGCCGAACCTGGTCTTCTTGACCGATCGGACATCTAAGACCTTTTCCACTTCAAATTCGTCCTTCTCCAGCGGTCGTTCCCAACTGCCCTCCGGCAGTAATGCTTCATCGAAATCAAACCGTTCTGCCTCGTCTACTAGACAGGGCATTTTGGGACGATCAGGAAATTCTCGGACCAGTTTTAACTTGGACACATGTACGATCGGGAAGACCTTGTAGTCCGTGCCGGTTGTTACTAGACGGGCAGCGTGCTCACCAATCAGCTCGGCAACACGGAAAGGACCGTGCCACATGTGAGCCAGCTTCTTCGCATAGCCCTCCTTCACTCGGTCTAGGTACAACCATACCCTCGCCCCTGGTTCTATACCGTGGGGTTGGACCTGGTCGTTGTTCCGGTCTGCCCGGTCTTGTGTAGCTTGACGTAACTTTTCGTTGACAATTTCTCTTGCATGCTGGTAATGTTTCTGGACCTGCATGCGCCAACGTCGAGCATCACGATCGCGGGTCCGAGTGCATCCAATAGGTATCGCGGCTACAAGAGTGGACCGGGGGTTCCATCCATACGCAAGATAAAAAGGCGTTTCTCCTCGGACCTGATCGGTCGACGAGTTGAGTGCAAACAGCCTTTCTGCGTATTCGTCCCAATCGCGCTGGTCTGGATCGGCAACGTACATCTTGATTGCTCTTGTAATAGTTTGTGCCATACGTTCTGCCAATCCATTCGCTTGCGGACGATATGACATCGTCGCGCTCTGTTTCTGGACCAGCATATTGTTAAACTACCGGAACACCTCGGCCATGAAACCGGGTTCTCGGTCGTGTCGGATGACCTCGCTGGCGCCGAACCTTCGAAACACGCATTCTTCGTACCTTTTGGCGATCTGCTCGGCAGACCGGGACGCACTTGCCTTCGCAATAACTAGACCGGTGAACAGGTCTACCCAGATCAACAACTCAGTATTGCCATATGTTGATTTAGGCAGCGACGGTATCTGGTCCATCGCTATGACCTGGAAAGGGTAGGTAGCTTCGATATTTCCGGGCGATCGCCCCTTGATTAACGGTCTACCCTTTCCGGTCTCGCAATCCGTACAACAACCCACATATTTCTGTACACTTCAGAAAATACCTCTCCAGTGAAAGTGGGACCTGATCTTGTGATACGTTCTGCCTATGCCCTGATGTCCCCCTTCTAGACTCACATGGTGGTGATGGAGGACATCCGGCTGCAGCAACTCAGGTATCACCAATTTCGCCAATCGGTCCCGGTCTGCACTGTCTTGGTCGGCATCGCGGCAGTAATATAGTAAACCATCCTCATCCACTTCGTAACTGTCTGCGATCTTGGCACATTCTTTCGCTTGACCATTCGTCAACTTAGACAATTCACCGCGCAGGTAGGTCTTCAAATTCACTATCCATTCTTCTTCGTCCTGCGCCTTGAGGATCCGTTCTGCCCTTAGTCGTTGCACAACATATTCACTCAACTGTTCCTTTGGGAGCGGTTGGTGGGACTTCCGAGCTTTCTGTCTAGTCGCGACCATCACATGCACCTGGTCCGGAGCGTTCTTGGGTCCTATCACCTCGGGGAGCCTGTTTATATTCATCAATTCATCAAGAACGACCTCCTCGGTGATCGTAGCCCCGGTCTGGTCTTGCATGGCCTTGGTCGCGAGGTAGTCGGCGCTTCTGTTCCAGTCCCGCTTCACGTGCAATAGCTCGTGGTTGGGATGGTATTTCAATGCCTTCATTACCCGATCATTTAGCGTCCTTAGTCGTGGGGCCTTGCAGTCGATCTCTCCGGTGACCTTCCTGATCACTAGGTTCGAGTCACCACATATGATGACTCGCCCCTTCTCTTGTGACGACAGCAGGTCCAGACATAGAAGTAGACCTCGGTACTACGCTTCGTTAACCGTAATATCCGGCGTGAAATCAGCAGCGGCTGCAACTATAGACCATTGTGGCAACTTCCACACTATGGCACTATAGGCGCCGACCTTCTTCTTCACGCTTGCTGATCCGTCAAAACTTAAGACCAAGAGCTCTTCATCATGGTCGACGGTCGGGGGCGGTCTCGAAACTGACTGCCGAGGTTGCTTCCTCGGGGCAATCGCTATCAATGCCTCGTCCACTTCAGACCGAGGGGTGATACTGGCAGCTAATTTGCCCAATATCTCTTCCTCGCCCCTGGTGCACTTAACGACCTCGAGGGTCCACTGCGACAAGACCGCCGACCATCTGCCTAGAGATCCGTCCATCCCATTGGCTGATAATAGCCAGTCCAAAGTAGACCGCCTTGACAGGACCTTTATAGGTCGGCCGACCAGCAGGTTGTAACACACATCCAGAATTCGTAGCAACGCCAGAACTTCTTTCTCGACAATTCCATAGTTCACTTCATTTGGCTTCAGCGTTCTGCTCGTGAACGTGACCGGATGGTACACACCATCATGATTTTGTACTAGAGTGGCCAAAATGGCCCACTGACTAGCATATACAATAATGGTCGGGACCTTTTCGGGATCGAAATGCTTCAAAATCGGTGCCGTCGCCATCTTAACCTTCAACATACCAAAGGCAAACTGTGCACGCTTTATATGGCCTTCGGCCTCCACTTGCGGACAATCTGCAGCAAGACCAGAGTCTGCGCCTCCATGTAAAGTTGCCCGGTCTTCTTCGCGCAACATACGGTAGTACACTTCCCGTAGCTCATACAACACAGCCGCGTAGATAGCAAAATCTTCGATGAAGCGGCTGTAGTAGTTTAAACTTCCTAGGAAGGACTGCATTGCCTTCAGAGACTTGGGAAACGGGAGGTTGCTTAACGAATCCAGGTCCTTAGGATTAGCCTCTAGACCATTGTTCGAGACCATATGACCTAAATAGGCGACCTTGGACATACCCCAAAAACTTTTCACTGCGCTGATAGATAGGTTCCAGCGGTCGCATGTCTCCAACAATCGTTCAACCTTCTTGCACAGATCGTTCCATGACGAGGAAGGTATCAGAATGTCGTCGATGTACGACCGCCTCCCTAGAACGGACGGTCTTCTTTCCCGATCGGGTTCACCCTCTGTAAACACATTATAACTTTCGGCAGGGTCCCGATCGGTCTTGATTTTGAAGTGTCCGTACAGTGCGTTGTCTATCAACCTTTGATAGATCTGGGGTGCGTTCTTCAGACCGAACGGCATACGGTTCCACTCGAACAGACCAAACGGTGTCACAAATGCGGAAATATCACGGGCTCGATCAGTCATCGAGACCACCCAAAATCCACTTGCCATGTCCAGTGAACAATACCACAAGGTCTTGTCGAGGTCTTCCAACAGATCATTAATCAGCGGCATCGGGTAAACCATAAGTTTAGTTAACCGATTTACCAGCCGATAGTCGATGCACAACCTAATGTCGACGCCGTTCTTCTTGATAACAATTACGATCGGCGAGGCCCATGGCGAGGTCGACGTTCTAATAATCTTGGCTCCCAACAGTCCTTTAATGAGATCAGAAAGCTTTTCACGGTACTGTGGCGCCACGCGTCGACACCGCTGGGCAATCGGCTTGGCATCTCCAACGTCAATATCGCAAATCGCACCACGGGCTGCAGGTGGTAAGGCGTTGCTCTTTCCGATCAGCAGATGTCTTTTCTTCCATATGATATTCTTCAACTGCTCGATCTGGTCTGGACTGTTAAGGTCTTGATCACCCACTTGTAAATCATCCATTGTAACTTCGGGGGAGTCGGCAGACACTTCAGGGAGGACTGCCATTTGGCTTTCCAGCTCCTGAATGTACTGTTCCCCGCCTTCATGTATACAGACTTGTTCATCTTCTAAGGTGATATCACCTAGACCATCTGGACCGGCTGAACGCCCCTGGTCTTGATCGACGGGCTGTCCTTCACTGATATCGGTCTGATTGGGAATACCGTCATGGTCCGACCTAGCAACTTCATGTTACCCTTCTTCCGTTTCTTGATCCGCTGTCGCCTGGTCTTGTGCTGACACCACGTTGACTAACTTTGGCTCGTCTACTTGATGGTACACCGTTCCTGGTGACTGCGGCGCCTTTCTTCGGACCAACATCTTTTTCGGGGTGACATAACTTGGTCTTTCCACTAAAGGTGAGGTATCCTCTTCCACCGACCCATCATCGCTGATAAGATCGGTGGTCGATTGGCACGCCAGGTTTTGCCACTCGACATACCGCCTCGACCCAATCGAGACGAACCCCATCTTCCTTGGTACCTTCCCTTCTGCTAACCACATGCCGACAATAGTGTTATTGTCCAGTGTCAGCGGCTTGTCACCGATATTGGTAACACGGACAAAATCACGTCGACAGCACTCTTTACGAAGGTCGAGACCCACCGATCGCCCCTGGTCAACCACAACTTCCTCGAGCGAAAAACTTTCTCAATCGGGGTATCGGCAGACCTACCAACTGGGATAGTGAGGAATTGGTCCCACCGGACCAGATCGGTATACGAACCATACAGAGGTCTTCGACCAGCCAACTGGACCTGGACCTCATCCGGGAGCGTAATCACTCCATGTGACAGGTCTAGGCGAATACCAGCTGGGACCATGAAATCCATTCCTAGTAAAGCGTCTTGACCATCCAACTTGCCAACCCAAGCGCTGAAAAAGTAGACCAGCGATCCCGACGCATTCTTGTCTCTGGATATCGTCTATACGACATCCGACCTTACGAGCAAAGGCGGAGTCGATTATCGATACTTCAGCTCCAGAGCCGATCAACATCGTCGCCTTCTGGTTATTAATCTTGCCACAGGCTTTCGCCTGCTTGAACCATTTATCAGGCGCGTGATACTTCCAGTATCTGCGGGATTCTCCAGGCAGCAAGTCCAACTGCATAACCACCTTAGTCCGGGAGTACTCATCGGTCTTCAGACTGTAGACCGGATGGTCTCGGTCGACGCAATTTGGAATAGAACGTGTATTGTCGGTCTTATCCCCCTTGCCGACATATGCATAGATGTGAACCGTAGAACGCTCGGCTCGATCCAGATTCCAACCTGGCGAGTGTTTTAGTTTAACATATTTTCTGCGTCCGGAGGCAGCATCCCCGCGTGCTTGTCCGGCACGTACCACTTGCGCATCATGTTAAAAAATTCTTCAATCTTGCCGTGGCCGGCCTCGTGGATCTCTCCACATGACTTGCATACGAAGAGGAAGAGGTCCGTCGGGTGGACGCGTCTCTCGCACTTCTTGCACACCATCTTGTTCCAGCAGTTTGGACCATCATGTTTGCTCGACCCACAGTGGGAGCACTTCTGACGAGGTCGGTCTGGATCGGACTTGCTTCCGTTCCTTCCCTTCCGGTCCACCTGGTCGGACTTCGACTTGGTCTTCGGAACAGGCCCCGCAACATAGACGTAACGATACTGGTCTTCATACGATGGCTCCTGGTTGGATGGACTTCCACTTTTCCCTTCTGACCCCGTGATTTCATCAGCTACAATTGCCTTGACCGCTCGGGTCGGTCTGGTCCAAGGTCTCTTGACCGGACCGGTCTGGGTCTTGGAACGATAGCGACCTGATCCACCAGCGGTCTTCGCTCTCATACTACGAGACTGTTGTAACGTCCGCAGGGTCTGTTCGACTTCTCCCGCATCCTTAAGGAGCAGTAGAGTAAGCTGGTCCGCCAGTTCTTGATCGTCAAGGGTACTAATATAGTGACCCACATGTTCTAAGGCGGCACCGTTCGGCGGGTTATTCTCTTTGATTGTTATGCCGGCGCGAAGTGCAGCCACGTTCAACCGATGCAAATACTCGATCGGTGCTTCGTCGGCCCGCTTCTGCATATGGTGGTACTTACGGGCGCTTGAAAATCCGGAGTTACAATATTGACCTTCAAACTCCGCACATAACAGGTCCCAGTCAGACCGGACGCCCCGACCCAACTGTTGAATCCAGTTCGCAGCCGGTCTTTTTAACAAATCCCGGAAGATTAAACAACGTTCGCTTTTTGGGGTCTGATCTCGCAGGAACGCAGACTTGACCCGACTGAACCAAGAGCGGGCCTGGTCTTCATCAGCATCCTTGCCGGTGAAGTCCTTGAGATCGGTCGTCGCGGCCATACGGATGCGCGGAATCGCAGCAGATCCAAAGTCGTAGGAAGTAGTGGAGGCTAGGTTATCCTTGCGTACCTTGCCTGCGCCTGTACCATCTGACCCACCATGGTCGTCAAGACCGCCGACCGACTCCATATCACAGTCACTTGTCTTGCTTGGTCTACGCGGTCTTGCCGGTTGCGGCTTGCGCCTTCCTTTGCCGGTTGGTTTATCACTTCTAATAGGCTTATCCATAGATGTTACCGATTCCATATACACATCTTTGCAAACATTGACACCTTGACAGGTAGACCGGTCTTGGACATGTGGGCGCATAGGTGGTCTAACCCGTTCTTCCATGAAACGTTGCATCATCGTCTCAAACATGGCTTAGACGTTGGCTGGCGTCATGGGCAACGTGTTGATACCCTCCTTTTGCGGAACTGAGGCCTGTGGGGCTTGCTGGAGCCCCGACTGGCAAGCAGCGCTTTGCTGCCGCATGCCCCTTTTTTGTTCAGACTGGGCATCGTCCACCACCATGGTCATCCGCTCGACACCGGTCTCCAACTCTGATGAGCTGTTAGAAGCCGGTGAAGACTGGTAGATCGATTCATCATCGGAACCAATGTCAACAAGCTCTGTGGAGGCTTCGGCGACCTTCATTGCCGTGGTGGGAGTTGGGCGGCGAACCGCCCCTACCAGTGGCACCAAACGGTCGTGGAGGTCCGACATCGACGCCTCCAGTCTCCAAGCATCAAATTCAAACAATTTATTGACACCGGCGGGGTTCAGCATTTTAGTGCCAACCTCCGCCAACATCGCCACCAAATTCTTGACGAGCAGTAATGGTCGATCACTCTGGATCGGCTCGGTAGTGGGACCGAGAAGACGGTCGAAGATATGGAGGTCCAACACCCGAAAGACCTGGTTTTGGCGAACAAATCTCTTTAATTCAAAAACATAATACATCTTGTCCAGGTCTTGTTCGGTGATAGCCTCATCCCCGACCTTCGACTTTTCTTCGAAGTCGTCTTCGTCGGGTGGCATTCCCAGCCCTTTTCTGGGCACCTTGGGTACCTTGGGGACTTTAGGGAGGTAGACCGGATCGTTCCAGTCAGCCTCCAAGTAATTTTCATCTTTTAGTTTTCCATCAATTTTTCATTCATACACATAGGATCAGGACCAAGGTCCTGATCCTTTCCGGAACTATAGCAAGACCTGCTATAGTCCCGATCGGCTCCGGTGGGAGCCTTTTGGGGAAGAAAAAACTTATTAATCCCGATCTGGTCCTCCGCCAGGCCAGATAGGACATCGCCATCTTTATCAACAACGAGAACGTAAGGCGATAGCCTTTACTTACGTCCTCTCCAGAACGACTCCATATTCAAATCATTCAAATCTTCGAATCCAATTTTTGATGGAATATTAGCACGGTGATATCCACGATCACCAAGTGATCCGGGCACGCGCACCATTGTGGTGGAGTCAATTTCGAAATCGAAAACATTAGCATCGATAAACTGACTACCACCATCGCGCCCAGCCTTCCAACTTTTGGAGGGGGTACTCCGCGGACCACCACTCGAGATCTGGTCCAATCGTCCGCTGCAAGCAGACGACCGGTCGTCATCAGAACCCACTTGGTCCGATTGTTTAATGTCCATATCACCTTGTGTACCCGATGGAATGGGCTAGTTACACACTCGGTGGATCGGGATCGCAGATTGGATCGAAGCGGTCTTGAATATAGAAGACCGATCTGGGTAGGTATCTCTGGGGCGGAACTCTTCACCCCAGACACAAACAGACCAAAAACACTTCCAAGAGATAACTTCCAATAGGTCGATCGTCCAAACGATCAAGACCTGACCAATACGAAATAATAGAGGGTAGACCGACCGTTCCGGTCTAGCCCCTGACCAATACGAAATAAGACCAAAACCGGTCTAGTTTCCTACCAATATTAAAACAAGCGAATGTGTCCGCGTAAAGAGCCAATATGCTCGTGAAACTCCACAAACGATACCTCCACGCTAATACCAATCCAGTGAATAGCACGTTCCAAACGTACTTGACTTAAACTTGAGGAAGTCGACCAATGCGTGCTCCCGTCGAGGGACTTCCGGCTGGCCAAATGCGCGTGTGGCGCGTCCAGACCGGGTATAATGAGCTAGAGGGGATTATTCGACCCTCTGCTCCCAAACACTCCGTGGCGGGCGGAGGCGACTGATGCACATAGCAAAGGTTTAAACGACCTCCTGTTGAGGTGTTAGCCCGAAGGCAAAACCAAAAGATTCTAAACGACTTCTTCTCTTTTAGGCAAATTCACAACTCAAACCAATACTACCTCCCTACGGTCCCAATATGTACCCACATGAAAATATGTAAAATACCCAATGTCAGGTGACTCACCAAAACTTGCGTTCTTGACACTCCTTGAATCTGATAGGCTAAAAAGCCCCCTTATTTAGACCAATCCGAAATTCGACCAGCTGCCTTGACCAAAAGTGACCGAATTTGTGGTACACTTCACCACAACGCCGTCGTGGTCAGGGCTCGACGAAGGGCTGGTGGCTATGGTGGCGAGGAGTTCCCCTCCAAGCTTCCCATCGACGTCGAACGGGACACGCTGCGCGCTGGTAATGGTGAAATATTGGTACAGCGTCGCGCGGTCAATGGTGAAGGGTATGGAAGGGTATTCTGTTGTCGTGTCCACCGTTGCGCTGGTCAGTATCTTGGTCATACACGCCGTTTTGTCGCGCAAAAAATCCCGCCGCAAGTCTTGGCGTGTCTGAGACGTACCAAGCCTTCCGACGCGCCTTTGTGGTAAAGCGTACCGTAAACTTGGTACGTAATTAGGGGCATAATTATGGTCACCCCTATAGGTGTAGCTGTGGTAGAAGGTACCACAAATTTAGTCGGTACAAAGGGTGGTAAGATAGTGGGCAACACAGTCGGTACAAAGGGTGGTACGATAGTGGCCACCACAGTCGGTACCACAGTTGGTACCTCAGTTGGTACTCTGTTGACACAACGGTGGCGGACAGGGACGAGGCGTGGATAGGACGTCTCAGACGATGCGACAACTGGCAAGGTTACCTGACGGTAACCCGAAGGTAAGCGGGTGAATGGTCGACAAAATGCGTAGGAATGGGTAGTTCTGATTGGCTGATATTAGGTTTTTGGTAGATATTAGGATATAAGCAATAATAAAGTTCTCTTTTTGCGTACGATCGCGCCGATCGTTTACAGGGACGGCAACTTCGAGCCTCGCTTCTTCTATTAAATACCTCTACGTCCCGGGCGGGAGCACTTAGTTCATTTTTGGCTCACCGGTAGGCGTAGAGCGTGAGAACTCACCCGCAATTCCGCCCGCTGTGTCAGCGGTTCTTCTTTTAAAGGTTTTTTGGTCTCGGGAACGTGATAGAGCAGTGCGCTCTCACCTCTTCCCCTATTGGTCCACGTTTTGGCCCCTAGTGTTCGGCTGCTTTAAGCGCCCCACGGGATTACTAGGCGGATTTTTCGTGGTAATCGTCGATCAGTCCGTCGAAGGCGCTGATCGAACGTCCCTCTAAGTCTTAAGTCTAGAATACAAGATATTTTTTGGGTATTCTATTGACGTATTAAGCTTAAGGAGGCTCTGTAATCGGGTAGTGAAGATTTCCGCTGCCTGATCGAGTACCCCTTCGCCGATCAACACCTGATCGACACACTGCAACTCGCTACAAGCACTCAGCTGCTCACAACTCGCACCAACTAGCTGATCAGCGACTTTTAGCATCTGATCGCGCCTGATCGAGTCTGATCACCGCTGATCGACGACTCTTATTGCCTGCCCAAGCCTGATCACTGTTGATCACACCTGATCTCACGTGGTTCAATCTTGATTGCGCCTGATCATTGCCTGATCGCATCAGTCGACTCATCACAAGTCAACAGAGTCTTGCCACAAGGAATTGTAGTGTGCCATCCTCGCCACCTGGAGAGCGACCCACGCCTAAGCCGTCGGGTACACAAGGTGAGCAGAAACACAAGCAGTCAAGGACAACAGGAGGACCCCCTTCGTCAGTCGACAGTCCGGGCGCCGTGGTACCGCCTGATCAAGCCTCAAAAACTTTGATCAGCCGCTCCACCACAATGGTGCGCGTGCCCGGATTTTTGGGAGACGCGGGATATCACCGCGATTCTACGCAAGATGGCGCTGATGGGGACGTGAAAACGGAAACAGAAGCAGAAGTGAAGATAAAGGTGGAAAAGGAGGAGGTGGTTGTGACGATGGAAGAAAGTTCGCCGTCGTCATGGGAAGTTCGCCGTCGTCTGTCTGAAGAAGAAAGGAAATGCTGATTATCAGGACTTGGGAGGTATCCTGATGAGATAAAGGAGGAGAAGAAGCCTTAACCACCTCCCAAGGTTCCTTCGGGAGCTCCTGCGGATCATAACGCAAGTTATGATCCGCTAATTGCATATGCATATGATGATCTGGATTGGAAGCCGTTGGTTAAATACTACGACCGGGACCGACCGAAGGCGTTGCTTAAGGCGCCGGGTTCGGAGAGCGAAGAAAGTCAACGAAGTATGCCACCATTAGAATCTGATTTGGAGATGACGTTTTATGTGAAGGAGCTGAAGAATTTCTTATTGATGAATTCAATTATGAACCTACTCGGGGTCACGATCAGTGGAAAACGGAACGAGCCGGTTAGTCGACCAATAACAAACGAGAAGGACAAGCTACAGTTGGTGTTAGGGCTGACACGCCTGATTAACCAAGCTGGGCTGACTACAGGTGATTACGATGCCGAAGAAGTGTTCGATCTCGACCCTGAAGACGTCGCGACCACTACCGAGCAGCTGTTCGAACTGTTGGTACCTTTAGTGGGTCGATCCGCTAAGGTAGAACCACCTCGTACTATGCTGGCAATCGAAGCGGGTCCGTAGATCAATGTGGCAGAGCATACAGGATCATCCTGTTACGAATCTGCTCCTTCGGAGGGCGACATGTCTGAAGTCGGGTCGAGCAGTGCTAATAGCGTGGAACCCAAGATTACCAGGATGATGATTTACCAGAAGGATGAAGCCAAGTTATCAGTTGTCAAGAAGGAACCTTAATTAGTCAAGGCAGAAGATAACCAAACACCGCAGTACCCACAGCTACAAGCGTTTTTCGACAAGGCTATGGGGCGGTTTTTGGCAGCAGAAAGAAACAAGTCGACACCTGTGTGGTGGAGTCAAGTTCGAAATCGAATACATTTGTATCGACAACCTCACCACCACCATCGTGCCCAGCCTTCCAACTTACGGGGGGGGGTACCCCGCGGACCTCCATTCGAAATCTGGTCCGATCGTCCGCTGCTGGCAGACGACCGGTCATCATCCAGAGACACTTGGTCCGATTCACTTAAGACCATCTCACCTTGTGTACCCATTGGAGTGGGCTAGTTACACACTCGGTGGATCGGGATCGCAGATCGATTTGATTCGGTCTTGAATATGAGACCGTGCTGGCTAAGTGTACCTAGGGCGGAACTCTTCACCCCAGGTACGTACAGACCAGAAACACTTCCGAAAGATAGATTCCAATAGGTCGATCGTCCAAACGATCTAGGCCTGAACAATACGAAATAATAGAGGGTAGACCAATCAACCGGTCTAGCCCCTGACCAATATGAGAGAAGACCAAAACCGGTCTAAACTCCAATCAATGTTAAAATGAGCCAATATGTCCACATGAAAACCCAATATGCCCGTGAAACTCCACAAACGATATATCCACGTAAAGACCAATCCAGTGAATAGCACGTTCCAAACGTACTTGAGTTAAAGTGTCGATATCGCCAAATCGTACTCCCTTCGAGTGACTTCCGGTGACCAAAGTGCGCGTGCGGCGCGTCCAGACCGGGTATAATAGGCGAGAGGGGATAATTCTACCCTCTGCCCCCAAACACTCCGCGGTGGGCGGAGGCGACTAATGTACGTAAAAAGAAGAACGGAGACCCCTTGCTGTGGTATAGACCAAGACCAATGGACTTCTACTTAGAAAAACCCTGCAACCAAAAGACTTCTATTCGGAAAAACCACAACTGAAAAGCCCTCTATCCGGAAAATCCTCAACTAACCAATAATACTACCTCCCTATGGTCCCTAATATACCCACACAAAATTTTGTAAAATACCCAAAGTCAAGTGACTCACCCAAGACCAGCGTTCTTGATGCTCCTTGAATTTGATAGACTAAAAATCCCCCTTGTTTGGACCAATCCGGGATTCGACCAACTGTCTTGACCATAAGTGACCAAATTTGTGGTACACTCCACCACACCTGCAGTCGTTCGCAGAAAAAGTCAACAGCCAAAGCCAGGAAGAGTTGCGACGGTTAAGGACTTTGATATGGAATCAGTGCATTCGCTCCGTGATTATCAGTCAAGGTCAAGAAGATCGGCGAAGGTTAGAGATGTTGACATGAAATCTGTATATTCGCTCCATGATCAAAAATCCCAGCGTGATTACATTGACCCAGACGAGCCAATCACTTTGCCTCGACAAGTCACGGTTGCGACAACGTACACTGGAATGCCTGTCCAACAGCCGATTCCCAGGATTCGGATGTCGGCGATCAGTGATCTTAAAGAATTTTCAGGGAAGGAAGTGGATGAAGATCAAGCGCGGAATTGGATTAGTCGTTTGAAGTCGGCATTTATGCGTGACCAAGCCTACGATCAAGAGAAGTGTTTAATTATGGGTGATTTGCTTAAAGGACCGGCAAGCAATTGGCACTGGCAGTTGAGCAGATCTACTCGTGCAAGTTGGAAAAGTCTCGTCGATGAGTTTGAAGTTCAATACTGTTGAAGTGGCCAGTCAGCATCCCGCCAGTATTATTACACAAAGCAGAGGTCGGATGAAAGTCCTATTGAGTATCTACACCGGCTAAATGTGGCGGGACTGCGAGCAAGTTGCCAATCAGGGATGGATCACCTACGATTTTACGCGAACATGTGCAACATTTTATCGATACGTTGAATAATCGCGAACTCGCTGATCAACTGGCACTTCTGCGTTTGGATAATGCTACGGATTTGGAGGAGACGCTGCGAGCTTATGTACGAAACAAGTCGTACCAGATACAGGCGGAGGTAGGCACTAGCCGATTCCGTCAGAAATTTGGAAATAATCGGTCACCTACCCCAGCGCGGAATCTTAAAGAAGTGCGCGCTATCAAGATGATGTCTGGAAGTGAAGAGTCAAGCTCTGATGACAGTGGAAGCGACGTTGACCGGCGTCGTTACATGATTGCTGCTATGCGTGATCAACCAGTAACGCACGGTCTACCTAGTGAGACTCGATCCGGTAAACGAATCGAATCAAGTACGGATGACCAAGGGGCGATGAAGAAATGCAGCCATTGCGGATCAATTAAGCATGAAAATTTGCGTTGTTGGAAACGCCTAACCTGTCTGAAGTGTGGCAAGAAGGGGCACCCGACGGATCACTGTTTGTACGTCTGCCGTGCGTGCGGCGAAATCCATGACGGTGGCAAGTTCCCCATGGAGGAATTCTACAATCGCATTCGCCAGTGGTACAACCCTACAAAGCATGCGGGAATGTTGCCCAAAGAATCCGAAGACATTTTCAACTAGGACGCTCGCCAGGTTGGAATCTGGTACGAGACGAGCGTTCTGGTGTTTGTATTTTTGCATATGTGGATAAGAAGCGGGTTGATCAAGCAGAAGAGAAAGATAATGAAAAATGTGATCAACCTGTTTTACCATGCTTGGCTAATTTCCGTATTGATGAGTTTTCTTGATCTCCGGTGATCATGGAAGTTGATTTGCTTACGGGTGAATCGCGTGGATATTGGAAGTTCCACTCGCTTAAGAAATGGTTTAAACAAACTAAGGCGAGCGGTAAAATTAATAACGAACGTGCCACGTTATTGTTTGATTCTAGTGCCGAAGTGTCGATCATCGACTCAACCTTTGCTCGTAGGGTGGGTTGTCAGATCGATGCGAGCCAAACACAAGAATGTGTCGGTATTGGAGAAAGTGCATACCTCACAGAGGGGCGCACTAAAATCAAGATTACATTAGCGGTATCGTTGGTTTATTATTTCCATGCATGGGTGGGCAAACTTGCTGGCCAAGATGCTATATTGGGTATGGATTTTATGATACCAGCTGGTGTTCGATTGGATATCGTCCACGGCGCACTAAGTCTGCCGGATGAAGTAATCATCCCATTATAAGGCCGCCGACAGCTGTATGGATCAAGTGGAAATTATATGAAACTTGTTCAGTACGAACAGATCCCAGTAGGTCGATGTGCTGAAGTTCGGATTCGTGATCAGCTATTTCGAAAGTTATGGATTACTCGCGGAAAAGATTGGGTCCCCACTGTGACTAGGGGCGTGGGTAATTTGCGATATCTTTGTATTACGAATGTTGCCGATCATCCGATTATCCTACATGACGATATGATTTTATGTATTTGGATGAATAAGGATGATGTGCCCCGTCGCCCTGGGTTTATTCCGTTGGGCTCTAATCGCTATAAGGAGTGGCAGAATCTCGCGTATCAAGCTTCTACCGATTCAGTGCATGACGATCAAGAAAGTGTCGACCAAGGTTCTTTGGTCGAGAAAAAGGAGTACCCTATTCCTCGGGGAATTTTAGTACGACCTGCGGACTCGACCGCGGCATCGGTGACATTAGTAACCGGAAGATCGCGGAAGGTACAAGAGGTGCATGAAAAGTGCGGTCAGGATCAAAGTGTGAAAGGTCCGACACTTAGTCACGAGGTTGAACGACCTGTTGCAAGAGAAGAGCCTGTCCAAGTTACGCGCGAACATCCCATCTCAACTGATTCCGGTGAATTCGGTGTGATTCCTATCGATGACCAAGTGTGCTTTCACGAGGGCGAAGATTTGTTTCTGGAAGAGCTGGAGAAACAGCTTGCCACGATTCCGGAAGTGTACGCAAGTACCGAAGAAGTCACCAAGGATAATTTGAAAGTCGGTGATCCATTGATCAACAAGGCAGAGGAAATTGGCCAACTTCGTGATATAATTTGGGCGAAGAAGCATCTGTTGTTCGGGAAAGGAAAGGCGCTGCCTCCTGCTGCACGTGTTGTTGTTTGCGATATTGACGTGGGAAATGCGCTCCCGATCGCTCAAAAGTATCAGAAGGTCGCTCCACAATTTCGCGAGAAGTTATTAGCCTTGATCAAGGGGCTATTGGCCACCAAGATCATCCAGCCATCCACGTCGCCATGGGCATCACCTATAGTGATCATTGTGAATAATAATGGAGTCGATATACGTCTATGCATCGACTATCGCGCGGTGAATCAACTCACGCGCTTGATGGTATACCCGATGCCCCTGATCTCCGATCTACTCGAGGATTTGGACAAGGCGTTGTGGTTTTGCTCTTTCGATATGGCGAGTGGTTTTTGGGTCGTGTCTATGACCGATCGAGCACGTCAGATTTCGGCGTTTGTCACTCCTTTTGGATTGTTTGAATGGAATAGGATGCACTTTGGACTAAATAATGATCCGCAAATCTACCAGCGGTTGATTGATAATGCATTATATCGGTATCTCAAGGTTAAGGACGGTGCTGACGAAATGACTGATGTATTTACTAGGGGAGAGCCCGACCAAGCCCGAGGCCCGTCTGTGCTGCAGCGGCGGTCATATATCGATGATATTTTGATTCCTGCACCTACATGGACTACCCTGTGTGACAAGGTGCGGCACCTGTTGGAAAAGTGCGATCAATGGAACTTGTCGATCAGCGTGGCTAAATCGTACTGGGGGCGAAGTGAAGTTCCTTATTTAGGACACCACGTCTCTAGCCGCGGTTTGGAAACAAATCCGAAGAATTTGGATGATCTGATAGATTTTCCTTTTCCTAGTTCTTTACGTGCTATGCAATCGTTTTTGGGGAGTCTGAATTACTACCGTCGATTTATCAAAGACATCGCGATCTATGCTGCCGTACTCTATGAGTTACGAGAAACGAACTATCAAGAATTAAAGGGTAGGTCATCGATCAATGGGAGTCCGGATCGCGAAGATGATCGATTGAACAGTGCGAAAGTGGCATTCAGTATGCTGAAAGCGAAGATAGCGTCATCCCCAACCCTACGCCATTTTGATCGAGCCAAAACGCCGGTGATCGTGGTTTATGCTAGCGAGTGGGCAGTGTCTGCTGCGCTAATGCAAGAACATGATCAAGTGTATTGCCCCGTCTCATTCGCTAGCCGGACACTGAAGATCGGTGAGCTGAATTACAGCCCCGTCGAAAAGGAAGTTCTGGCTCTTCTGCGGATTTTGGGTGTCTATTTTTTTCACGATGCTGGTCGGAAAGGTGGTCACTGTTTTGTCACATCGATCCACGTTGAAGTGGTTATTAACATCCAACGGGCTAGACGGGCGATTGGGCAGATGAGCTGCGATCTTGTCACAATGGAACTTGGAGATCAAGGAATGTGTGCATGGAGAAGAGGAGGTACTAGGAGCGTTAGCCGCAAGTATCACCCCTCGCACCGAAATTGATGAAGTCCTTATCGCGATCGCACCGAAAAGGCAACCTCGGCAGATGATCGAATTGCCACCACCCACGGCTTAGAAAGGCGAAGATCTATACGTGATGCACGTCGACGAAGAGTCCAACTAAAGCATGATCGACGAATCGACTATCGAAATTGTGATTGACGGACCCTCGATTAGTGAAAATTGATCGACGAAATTACGATTAATGGAGAAGTGACGATTGATTTGAAGTGGTTAATTACGATGGATATTGCGAGATTTGGTTATGGAGTAACGGCAGATAGGCTGATGGAATATCGATTACATATATGCATGAAAGGTGACAAAGAAACAATTGGGAATGGTATCATCAAGAAGTCTATTAATGGAGCAAGAAGTGATCAACCAAAGCTGTACTAAAACTATAAGACGTGAGTACATTTGTACCACATACCGGTATCCTGAGTGCCGCAACATGGGGGCGGCTGCATCGCTGCATCACGTTTTGGATCTCAAGCTGTACTGCTTATTCAATAACCCTCCCAATGATCGATATCGGTGGGGGGCACGGATGGAATGACGTGAGAAAGGGACACACGACGGAGAACATCATGACATACGAGAGTTAAATGCACGCGTACGCGTCGTCAGTGTCGCCATTGCACGCGTCGAATGTGGGTGCGTTCTTGGACCGGATAAAGGGCACGAAGCAGAGACACTGAATGAAGGCGCACACAAGCACGAACACGAGAATCGTGAGCTGGATCCACGGGTGCTGCCGTTGCCGCGGGATCTTTTCCATCTGGTGCGTCACGTGGTTCTTGACCAGACGTACTGGAAGCCCGGATTCTCATCGTTCCGTTCGTACACGATGTTTGGTACTTGGCCAGGTGCCACTTTTCCACGATCAAGCGCGTTTCGCGGGTCCAGGACACGAGAAACAACGATCCCCCACGACGCCGAGGTCGAGGAGCGCGAGGCCTTGCATGTACCGCCTCCACACGGGCGCCGAAGACATGAAACGAAACGCGAAGTAGTACACAAGGCACGCAAACGCGAGCGGCACCAAGTGCTTTGTGTAAATGTGCATGAACACAAAGAAGAGCCACCTAAGGTATCAGAATGAGTTAGTACGTTCAATTTCGTCGTATGACCGAGCGGTTTCGAAGCTTGAACTCGGTGAGGAAATGGAGGCAGTACATCAACCATCGTGTCCCGTGTCATCAAACAGGGCTAGAGAGAAGGAAAACGTATCGGATGATGGTAGCAACGAAGAAAGACGTGAAGACGACCAGGAGAAGGCTAAATCAGCGAGTGAAGATGGAGTGGCAGTGCGGACATCAACACTTGACTGTGGAAACTACGCAGAGTACAAGGTTCAACGTGGAAGCGAGTATGATGTCGAAGACGATGAACGATATTTCAGCCAATCCAAACTACCGCATCAAAAATCGGTCGACACGATACTCGTTCGGGTATATGCAGCTTCGTGTAAAGACCGCCGAGGAAACTGTGGTTGGCCACCGGAAAGCCATTCGTTTGCATGGAATGACCCAAAGGGGGACCAAAAGTTGCGCATTTCAGCGACACATTGGAAGTTACCTACAGTGGTCGACTTTTTATAGATTGGTGAGGTTAAAAGTGCACCTCGTGGCCTCTATGGTGAAGTATACATTGATAATTCTACGCGAGTCTTTGCCATTGGAGACACCAAGGTCTTTTTGGACGTTCGACAGCGCGCACTTGTAAACGATTGGCTCAGCAATACTGTGATTGATTGTTCTATGCATGGAGTTGGAATTACGCTGGTTGATGAGCAGCCGCAAGAAATTCTTAATATTACTATGGAAACTATACGATTGTCCTCCAAGACTCAGTCTCGACGTGTTTCGTTAGTGGTTCATCACGAGCAATTTGATGATATGACACCACGTTCCGCGTACCCCGTTGTGTTTTCTCCTTTAGATAGTGGCTTTAATAGTGACAAGCGTGAAGGTTGGCTTCCAGGGGACGGTGAACAACCTTTCTTTACGCTCAGCTGCGAAACACTCCCGCAAACTGGTATTATAATCGTAAACGACTTTGACTTGCAGGTTGGGTCAATGGCTGTCTGTAACGGGATTACATTTGAGTTATTAGTGTTGCTGTACATGAGTACACTACGGTTGAGGTCAGTATTGACCGGTTTGAAAGGTTTCGAACCATTGGTTATTTTAACCAATGAGGTCATGAGCCCTTGGGTGGCGGTGTGTCAGCCATCCACGTGTCGGTACACAGGTGTGTACATTACATTTTAGCTAGGTACGAATTGGGTATATTCTACTTAGTATTACATATAGTTTACATTAGTTTAAATTAATTTAGGCTAATTATATATTAAATATACATTCATTTTACAAAAATACTTAAGACTGCCAGGCGCGCGACCACGCCCGGTCGCGCGCGCAGTGAGTGCAGTAGCTAAAGGGAGCCCTATCTTTAGCTACACCCTTAGTAAGGGAACCTTGCCGTTAAGGCATTAGCGGAGCTCCTTGACGTTAAGGCATTAGCGGAGCTTCTTGACGTTAAGGCATTAGCGGAGCTAGGCGCGCGACCACGCCCGGTCGCGTTCGCAGTGAGTATTGTAGACTAAGGGAGTTCTCCCTTACGCTACCTCCCTTTATAAGGGAAGTCTTGTTACAAGGGGCTAGCGAAAGCTATCTGTAAACCACCCCGGGAATCTTGGCCCCGAGTAGGAGATATCTCTCCTAATAAGCCCTTTTATAAGGGCGTATCGTCTAAGTAGTGTCGAACGCCGCTTAAAGGAAAGTCTTCCTCTGTGCGCTAGCCGCACCGTGCGTGTAGGCACCCGGCTACATCTGGTAGAACTTGTAGTCAATCCAACACATGTGTTGGTGATCAACATCCTCTGCAAGGGATGGATCAGGACGATCGGGGTAAGCTAACCCCCGTCCAACAGGAAGCCTTTAAAAGGCTGTTACCCATATTGGGTGAGGATAGCATGCGCCATCTATTGGAGCAGGTCTTCGATGCCGTGCGTGAAAGGGTGAATGCCCTTATCGCCCATGGGGCGAGTCTTCGCGGGATTTATACCGCGTCTACGGGGGTGCGCCCTCCGATGTCCTTTACGATAAAGGAATCCACCGGCGAGAAAGGTGAAATCATTATGTGTGGCTTCGAGAGGTTGAAACCGCATTCGCCACCGCGAACGTGATCGAGGATCACCTGCAAGTGGGACTTGCACTGACCCATTTTACGGGCAAAGCCCGTACATGGCCGTTTACGTGTCAGGATTCGGTTACAACCGTGTTCCCGAACTGGGGAGTCCTTAATCGAAACATTATGGACAGTTATGCAACGCCTGATCTGGTTCTCCAGAATCAGCTGGAGTTTTTGAGGTGCCGTCAGAGCACTAGGAACTTGGAGACATATGTCCAAGGACTGAAGACCCTGTTGGCAGGGATATACGCGAAAGCGTATTCGGACGATGTGTCCATCCCCGTATTCATGGGAGGCTTGAAAGAAGGGCCAGCACGTTCTGAACTGTTCCGATTCCGACCCCAATCCCTGGGGAAGGCGTTCAAGATGGCGTTCAACGCCGAGAGGAACTTTCGTTCCTCTAAGGTGGGTCTTGAAACCATGGACCTGAGTCAGGTCGAAGCGGAAGAGAAACCTTCCGCTAAGAGTCACTCTGACTCTTTTTCGCAGAGCTTCGAGATAGAGCTCTTAGCTATGTTGCAGCGTCATGGACAGCTGAGATGCTTCCTGTGTGGAAGCACGGATCATCTTCGGAACAGGTTTCCGCGGAACCCCCAGCGAGACACTCGCTACAAGGGGCCAAGGGTGGGGAAAATCCCCTGCCCAAGCCGTCGGGAAACGACGGCTACCAGTAGGTGCGGGGCGCCTTACTGGGGGACCCCTCAGTGCTGTTAATCCCCAGGGTAGGGGAGACGACAGCACAAAGCCCCGAGGGAAGAGGTGCTTTCTAGCACCGAGTTGGTGTACCAGCCAGGTTTGCTGGTAGTCCTTACGGACGTGAAGGCTTTGATAAGCCTTGGAGAGTCTTGATAGACTCTGGAGCGTCTGACAATTATATCAGAGGACTTCTGTTGAGAAGAGTCAGCTGTATGCCGAGGTCCTAGAAGGAAGTTCTCGTGACGTTGTCAAGGCCCGTCTAGCGACGGGCGTATAGGTTTCTTTACCCAAAGTCTCGATTGACCTTAAGCTGAAGTTTGCAGACTTCGACAGCTTAGAACGTTGCCTAGGCCTGGATTTGGACTCGAGTTATGACCTCATTCTGGGCATGAAGTGGCTGGAACGCCACGAGCCATGGATAGACTGGAAGTCTAAGTCCATTGGCTCAACGCATCCGCGGTCGGGTGAAGCATTGGCGAGACATGAACCCACCTTTGCTCGATCGCAAAAGCGATTCTGGCGTGTGATGCCAGAGATTGGGATGTCTGAAATGATCATTCCCAATGGCGTTAAGGAAGAGTTCCTTAACGAGGGGGATTCGGCGGTTAATCCCCACGCCGAGAACGGCGAGACTGGTGAGTTACCTGTGGTAACTCCAGTGGTAGGGGTAGAGACCCCTGTGGTTAAGCGCGAGGCGCTTCCACGCAAAGAGACCCGTAGTTAGTCTCTTTTGCACGTAGGAAATGATTCCGACCACGCTGTTATAGGCGAGACTGGTGAGTTACCTGTGGTAACTCCAGTGGTAGGGGTAGAGACCCCTGTGGTTAAGCGCGAGGCGCTTCCAAGCGAAGAGACTCGAAGTTTGTCTTTTTCGCACGTCGAAAATGATTCCGACTACGCCATTATAGGAGAGACCGGCGAGTCACCGGTGGTAGATGTAGAGACCTCTGTGTATAGGCGCGTGGCGCTTCCAATAGATGGGGCAATTGACTCCCCCCATCCTGGTCTCGGGATGAGTCCCGAGGCCAGTAGATAGCAGTCCTATCGGATGCTGAATAGTGTGACAGGTATTGTCACATAATGCGTAAGCCTTGAACGGTTGCCTGGGGTAGGCGAACTGTTGTCGTTGGAGGAGATGTCCTTCAACGAGTTTGAGAATGCTGTAAAAGCAGATGAAATCGACGAGGTTGTCGTATTGCGTCCGGAAGAGGAGTTGAACTCCTCATCCACGATGGACGAGTCAGTTTTGGTGAAAACCAAACAATGAACCAGCGATTTTTAATCGCTTGGTGACCCAACTCTTCCACCCTCATAGAAAGTACGCACAGACGTACTTCGACGATATATCCGTTCATAATCGTGCGGAAGGCGACTCGTCTGATGTTCAGACGCACCTTATACACCTTCGAGCAGTGCTCAAATGTATGCGAGAGCATAAGTTATATGCGAACGCATCCAAATGTATATTTGGTGCTGAGGAAATTCCTTTCCTCGGATGCTTCATCGGTAAGGATGGAGTGCGGGCGGATCCCGCGAAGGTGAAAGCCATTGTGGAGTGGCCTTCGCCTGTAAATCTTAGAGATTTATGGAAGTGGCTTAGATTAGCCAACTATCTCCACAAGTACAGCGAGAACTACGCTGAAATGTCGAAGCCATTAACCGACCTTCTTAAGAAGGATGTTGATTGGTGTTGGGAAACCAAACACCAAAAAGATTTTGAAGCGGTAAAGGGGAGCTTGTTAAAAGCCCCCGTTAATGCTCTCCCAGATTCTGATAAACCATTTAGCGTCGTCTGCGACGCCTCCGATTTCGCAATTGGATGTGCTTTTTTACAAGCATACGATGAGGGAAGGGAACGCGTGATTGCGTTTGACTCGAGGCATATTAAAGCTGCGGAACGAAATTATCCCGTTCATGACACGGAGCTACTTGCTATGAAGTATGCCCTTGTCAAATTTAAGGTTCACCTACTCGGCTCAAAGCCGTTCGTGGTTTATACTGACCACGCGTCCTTACGGACAGCGACAAAGTCGCCTCATCTGTCTCAACGGATGGCCCGTTGGCTGTCCTTATTTGCGGAGTACAACTTTGAGGTTAAGTATAAACCTGGCAAGCAGAACGTGCTTGCAGACGCGTTGTTGCGTCGTCCCTATTACGAGCTCGCTCACACGACATTCGTCACCTCATCTGTGGTGGGTCTCATACTCCAGGCGTATGAGAAAGACCCACAGTGTACGGCGCTTATCAGCGCGTTGGGTGGAAAGGGACTTGGCTCGTCTGAGCCAACCCTGTCAAGTCGAGCTAAAGCTCGTTTACACCGTTACAGGTACTGTGACTGTTTGCTATATTATAGAACGGGCGCGGAGGAAACTCCGCTGGTGGTTGTTCCTTTTGATGAGAAACTGAAATATAAAGTCCTCTTTGAGGCACATGAAGCCCCTACCGGGGGTCATTTAGGTCCGGATAAGACCTACGGCGCTTTAAGCACTTTGTATTGGTGACCCAAAATGTACAAGTGGGTCGGTGCGTATATTCGCACTTGTGAGTCGTGCTAGAGGGTCAAACCCTTTACAGATTCAGCTGCTATAGGAAACAGTTGGAAATTGCCAACTGTTCGTGAGGACCAAGTCAACCTATAGCATACAATTGGGAATTGCCAATTGTTCGTGTGGGCCAAGTACATCTATAAATATGAAGGTGAGCCTTTGGCGGAGTAGCCGTTCTAACGGCGTGTTGAAAATCCATTTGGATTTTTTTTGGATTTTATCTTCGGTTCTACCAAAGGCCGGTTCCACCGGCGTTTCGGTCTTTGTAGACCGTCTGAGCAAGATGCAAACCTGGCAGCGATGACAGTCCAGTGATGGACAAGACGGAACACGTTAATCGCGTGAAATCCATTAGTATGGATTTATCTTAGAGGTTTCCGAAGGGAAAGGCCGGTTTCACCGGCTTTTCGGTCTTTGTAGACCGTTTGAGCAAGATGCTCACCTGGCAATGGTGCCAGAGTCCATTGATGGACAAGAAGGAACGCGTTCATCGCGTTGTTAAGGATTTTCTCCGAAGCTTATGTCCGGATTCTCCAAGAGTTGGAGTGAGATGCTTTCTATGACCGAATTTGCCATAAACAATTCGGTGCATGCATCTACGGGGTTTACCCCGTTTAATGTGAACGGATTCGTAAATCCGCGGGTTACGTTGACGCCACGTGTGTGTGGCCCAGGGCTTGAGGGGGGAGGAGTCCCCGATGTCAGCCCTGTATACTCCTGTCCGTTTGTTTGGCCTACCCGGAAGGGCGGCCGGCAGGCTGCCCGACCGGGTGCAGCTCGGGTCTGCGCTTGTAGCCTCCACGGCTCGCGCACTGGGCGCCTTCCACGGCCCCAGCGACTTAGAAGAATCTATTGTTTGTTTGTTGGGCCTACCCGGCAGGGTGGCCGACAGGCTGCCCGACGGCAGGACGGGGCGGAGCGTCTGATTGCGCGACTCCGTCATCGGGGTCAAACCCAGAATTTGGTGAAGTGGAAGGGTTATCCACATTCACAGAGTTCGTGGGAGTTCGCGACTCCCCTGCGGCAGGATTGCCGTGACGTCGTTGACGCTTTCGAGCGGGAGAATCCCGCTGTGAGTCAACGACCAAAGGGGCGGGGTAATCCCCTTCACTCCCAGTAGTTGGGAGCCCTCCGGAGGCAGATGCGGAGCCCGCAGTGTGCTCCGGCACCGTAGTGAGGGCACGGGCGCTAGAATAGCGCATGAGATAAGTAGCACGTAACTGCCCCATGGGTTTGGCTCTGGCAAACGCCAAGCACAATGCCCTCTCTATCCGAACGTCACGTTCGGAATAGCTGTTGTACAGCTTTAAAAAACTCGGGGAGACGTTTCTTCCCTCCGCCTAAGCGTGGAACTTCTGCTCTGCCTCTTTGGCATATTCTCCTTGCAGGAGAATGAAGGGAACCTCGCGGAGGTTCCCAACAACGGCACCCTGTGTCTGTTTCTCGAGACGCTCTCGATATGAGGTAGCAGTGAACTGCTTCTGCGTGAGCAGTTTTTCCCGGAGTTGATTCCGGCGTGTGGTGTGTTGCGGCTGTACAGTCGCGAGGCCAGGGGTATAGAAGACTAAACCCTTATGTACCTCATTCCTGGCCCACTTTGGGAGGTCACGAGGACCTCCAAAACGATATACCGCCCGTGGAGGGCGCATGGGGGGCGTGCAAGGAAGCTTGCAACGCCTGTGCGGCATTTTTAGCCTCTTGAGCTGCGTCCAGCTCAGTAGTGGTGATCGCCTTCGGCGATTCGAATATGTCATCCGATGTTGGTAATAGTTGCGCACGAGTTAGTGCATTTTCCCCACGTGTGGGGAACGGATAAGGCTGATGACAACGCCGTTCGGCGCTGTCGGAGCGGTTAACCGTTGGGGAGGTATCCCCAAGGGCATCCACCTCCGAGTTCTCGGAGTAGTCTAACTCTTCTAGAGGAGACGCCATAGCACTACTGAAGGTGTACATATGGAGGGCCAGAGGAACTGGCGTTGGATTTCTCCAACAAAATTTTGTTTATTGCGTAAGCAGTAGTCTTGATGGGGGAGGATGTAACGGGGTTACATTTGAGTTACATTTAGTGTTGATGTACATGAGTACACTACGGTTGAGGTCAGTATTGACCGGTTTGAAAGGTTTCGAACCATTGGTTATTTTAACCAATGAGGTCATGAGCCCTTGGGTGGCGGTGTGTCAGCCATCCACGTGTCGGTACACAGGTGTGTACATTACATTTTAGCGTGGTACGAATTGGGTATATTTTACTTAGTATTACATATAGTTTACATTAGTTTAAATTAATTTAGGCTAATTATATATTAAATATACATTCAGTTTACAAAAATACTTAAGGCTGCCAGGCGCGCGACCACGCCCGGTCGCGCGCGCAGTGAGTGCAGTATCTAAAGGGAGCCCTCCCTTTAGCTACACCCTTAGTAAGGGAACCTTGCCGTTAAGGCATTAGCGGAGCTTCTTGCCGTTAAGGCATTAGCGGAGCTCCTTGCCATTAAGGCATTATCGGAGCTCCTTGCTGTTAAGGCATTAGCGGAGCTTGGCACGCGACCACGCCCGATCGCGTGCGCAGTGAGTATTGTAGCCTAAGGGAGTTCTCCCTTACGCTATCTCCCTTTATAAGGGAAGTCTTGTTACAAGGGGCTAGCGAAAGCTATCTGTAAACCACCCCGGGAATCTTGGCCCCGAGTAGGAGAGCTCTCTCCTAATAAGCCCTTTTATAAGGGAAGTCTTGTTACAAGGGGCTAGCGAAAGCTATCTGTAAACCACCCCGGGAATCTTGGCCCCGAGTAGGAGAGCTCTCTCCTAATAAGCCCTTTTATAAGGGCGTATCGGCTAAGTAGTGGCAAACGCCGCTTAAAGGAAAGTCTTCCTCTGTGCGCCAGCCGCACCGTTCGTGTACGCACCCGGCTACACTGTCAGATTAAACCTGGAATACTTGCTTGGGCTAAGCAACCTTACCTTCCAATTTATTCCGGGAGGCGATGAAGCTACGGTAGTACAGCATGGACTCGAAGAAAAAAATGAGATGCTTGTGCTCGATGTACTATTCCCTGATGACACTGTTTTCGCTGGTATGTTAATGTATTTCAAGCGTGGGCATATGAGTAATTTCGACTTCAATCTAGTGTTTGATTCGCTTCAAGAAGACAAGGGTGAAGGCATTTCGACAATTCTAGGCACTACTATGGGCAGTATTGTCGGCGGAATTGCTCACGTAACGCCCATATTCCACTTCAGTGAGGTTGTTTACCAGAACCGTTTCTTCTACGAGTACGACTTGATCTATGATGTGGTATTGTAAATCGAACATTCGGTGATTGGTCAATGGTACAAGATTTTCGGCAGTGTGGAGATGTTAGGTGACCCCGTTGGCCTTGCAACAGATGTTGTGAATGGGTTTGCGCTTGTCATGCGTCAATTGAAGCGCGATGTAAAGGGCCAGAGTCGTCGAAAGGGCGAAAGTGCCGTTACTGTCGTTCAAACTGTATTTGGTGTATCTTTGAAATATATTGGCAAAGTGTACAACGGTCTTGGTGACGTGGTGAAGAAGGCTACATTTTTTGAGAGTCAGGAAGACTCGAATGAACCCCAACATATTCCTGAAGGTTTTGTGCAGAGTGGCAAAGTTTAGGATAAAGTATTGCGTATGTTGTGACGGGCTTTGTGAAGGAGCCGGTCCGTGGTGCTAAAAGCGGAGGAGTCAGGGGTTTTGCGAAAGGCGTTGGGCGTGGAACGTTGCAACTCGTAGCTTCTCCAGTTGTCGGTGCACTTGATGGACGAAAAACATTTTGAGGGCACCCGACGTCCTGCGAGAAACCTGACAACCGGGTCGCTCAAGCAACTCTCGGAATCGAATGTGATAACAGAGGCTGAAGTGCACGTCTTATACATCGATGGGTTGCCTGAAAATGTAAATCCAAAGGTTGTGGTTCGAGTGTATACTCAAGCGGATGTCTATCCTGAAAAAGAGCTTGGGGTGTTCAAATCGTCTACCGCGCGGCACACTGGCACACCCAAATATGACCAGTCGTGGCTAGTTAGTGTATCGTCACTCGACACGTTCGTCGAACTGACTGTCTACCACAAGCGAAAACCTCTGACAAAAAAGCGCCTCGGTTTCGTTCGTTTTTCAACGGAGGACGCGACGCGCTCGCCAAAGTGGAGCCGGAGCTCTACGATGGCCCAGCGCCCGCTATCGCCTGCGGCGTCGTACCAGAGACTCCACTTGGCAAACGTGCGGTTCCTGTACTCGGCAAAGAACTGGCAATTGAACGCGCAGTAGTGGAACGGGAGGCAGTCGGACACGACTTCCGCGACCGTGAGCTCTGTGGTAAAGCGTACCGCAAAATTGGTACGTAATTAGGGGCATAATTATAGGAAGCCCTATAGGCGTAGCTGTGGTAGAGGGTACCACAAATTTTGTCGGTACCATAGTCGGTACAAAAGGTGGTACGATAGTGGGCACCACAGTCGGTACCACAGTTGGTACCCAGACGGTACAACTGTTGACACAACGGTGGCGGACAGGGACGAGGCGTGGATAGGACGTCTCAGACGATGCGACAACTGGCAAGGTTACCTGACGGTAACCCGAAGGTAAGCTGGTGAATGGTCGACAAAATGCGTAGGAATGGGTAGTTCTGATTGGTTGATATTAGGTTTTTGGTAGATATTAGGATATAAGCAATAATAAAGTTCTCTTTTTGCGTACGATCGCGCCGATCGTTTACAGGGACGGCAACTTAGGTCCTCCCTTCTACTAAATACCTCTACGTCCCGGGCGGGAGCACTTAGTGCATTTTTGGCCCGCCGGTAGGCGTAGAGCGTGAGAACTCACCTACAACTCCGCCTGCTGTGTCAGCTGTTCTTCTTTTAAAGGTTTTTTTGGTCTCGGGAACGTGATCGAGCAGTGCGCTCTCAACTCTTCCCTCATTGGTCCACGTTTTGGCCCCTAGTGTTCGGCTGCTTTAAGCGCCCCACGGGAACACTAGGCGGATTTTAATGGTAATCGTCGATCAGCCCGTCGAACGCACTGATCTACTGTCCCTATAAGGCTTAAGTTCAGAATACAAGGTATTTTTGAGTATTATAGTGACTAATTAAGCTTAAGGAGGCTCTGGGATCGGGCAGTGAAGATTTCCGCTGCCTGGTCGAGTACCCCTTCGCCGATTAACACCTAATCGACACACTGCGACTCGCGACCCGCACTCAGCTGCTCACAACTCGCGCCAACTAAGCTGATCAGCGACTTTTAGAACCTGAGCGCGCCTGATCGAGTCTGATCACCGCTGATCGACGACTCTTATTGCCTGCCCAAGCATGATCACTACTGATCACCAACTGATCGCACGTGATTCAAGCCTGATTGCGCCTGATTATCGCCTGATCGCATCAGTCGACTCATCATAAGTCAACACAGTCTTGCCACAAGGAATTGTAGTGTGCCATCCCCGCCACCTGGAGAGCGACCCACTCCTAAGCCGTCGGATACACAAGGTGAGCAGAAACACAAGCAGTCAAGGACAACCGGAGGACCCCCTTCGTCAGTCGGCAGTCCGGGCGCCGTGGTACCGCCTGATCAAGCCTCAAAAACTTTGATCAGCCGCTCCACCACAATGGTGCGCGTTCCCGGATCTTTGGGCGGCGGGATATCACCGCGATTCTACGCAAGATGGCGCTGGTGTGGACGTGAAAACGGAAGCAGAAGCAGAAGTGAAGATAAAGGTGGAAAAGGAGGAGGTGGTTGTGACGATGGAAGAAAGTTCGCCGTCGTCATGGGAAGTTCGCCGTCGTCTGTCTGAAGAAGAAAGGAAATGCTGATTATCAGGACTTGGGAGGTATCCTGATGAGATAAAGGAGGAGAAGAAGCCTCAACCACCTCCCAAGGTTCCTTCGGGAGCTCCTGCGGATCATAACGCAAGTTATGATCCGCTAATTGCATATGCATATGATGATCTGGATTGGAAGCCGTTGGTTAAATACTACGACCGGGACCGACCGAAGGCGTTGCTTAAGGCGCCGGGTTCGGAGAGCGAAGAAAGTCAACGAAGTATGCCACCATTAGAATCTGATTTGGAGATGACGTTTTATGTGAAGGAGCTGAAGAATTTCTTATTGATGAATTCAATTATGAACCTACTCGGGGTCACGATCAGTGGAAAACGGAACGAGCCGGTCAGTCGACCAATAACAAACGAGAAGGACAAGATACAGTTGGTGTAAGGGCTGACACGCCTGATTAACCAAGCTGGACTGACTACAGGTGATTACGATGCCGAAGAAGTGTTCGATCTCGACCCTGAAGACGTCGCGACCACTACCGAGCAGCTGTTCAGACTGTTGGTACCTATAGTGGGTCGATCCGCTAGGGTGGAGCCACCTCGTACTATGCTGGCGATTAAAGCGGGCCCGGCGATTAACGTGGCAGAACACACGGGATCATCGTGTTACGAATCTGAAGAGGAGTCGAGTAGTGCTGGAATTATGGAGCCCAAGATCACCAGGATGACAATTTGCCAGAAGGATGAACCCAGGTTTTCAGTTATCAAGAGGGAACCGCAATCAGTCAAGGCAGACGATGATAGATCATCGCAGGGCCCACAGCTGGAAACATTTTTCGACAAGGCCATGAAACAGTTTTTGGCGGAAGAAAGAGGCAAGTCGACACCTGCAGTTGTTCGCACAAAAAGTCCCCAACCCAATCCAGGAAGTGTCACGACTGTGAAGGACGTGGATATGGAATCAGTGCATTCGCTCCGTGATTGTCAGTCCAGGTCAAGAAGATTGGCCACGGTTAAAGATGTTGACATGGAATCTGTATATTCGCTCCATGATCAACAATCCCACGTGATTAGATTGACCCAGACGAGCCAATCACTCTGCCTCGACAAGTCACGGTTGCGACAACGTACCCTGGAATGCCTGAACAACAGCCGATTCCCAGAATTCGGATGTCGACGATCAGTGTTCTTAAAAAAATTTCAGTGAAGGAAGTAGATGAAGATCAAGCGCGGAATTGGATTAGTCGTTTGAAGTCGGTATTTATGCGTCACCAAGCCTCCAACCCCGAAAAGTGCTTAATTATGGGTTATTTACTAAATAGGCCAGCACGCAATTGGCATCGCCAGCTGAGTAGAGCTACCCGATCAAGTTGTAAAAGTCTCGTGGATGAGTTTGAAGTTCAATACGTGGAAGTGGCCAATCGGCGCCCCGCCAGTATTATTACACAAAACAGCAATCAGATGAAACTCCCATTGAGTATCTGCACCGGCTGAATGTGGCGGGATTGCGGGCCAAGTTGCCAATCAGGGATGGATCACCTACGATTTTACGCGAACATGTGCAACATTTTATCGATACATTGAATAATCGCGAACTCGCTGATCAACTGGCACTTCTGCGTTTGGATAATGCTACGGATTTGGAGGAGACGCTGCGAGCTTATGTACGAAACAAGTCGTACCAGATACAGGCGGAGGTAGGCACTAGCCGATTCCGTCAGAAATTTGGCAATAATCGGTCATCTACCCCAGCGCGGAAGCTTAAAGCAGTGCGCGCTATCAAGATGATGTCTGGAAGTGAAGAGTCAAGCTCCGATGACAGTGGAAGTGACGTTGACCGGCGTCGTTACATGATTGCTGCTATGCGCGATCAACCAGTAACGCACGGTCTACCTAGTGAGACTCGATCCGGTAAACGAATCGAATCAAGTACGGATGACCAAGGGGCGATGAAGAAATGCAGCCATTGCGGATCAATTAAGCATGAAAATTTGCGTTGTTGGAAACGCCTAACCTGTCTGAAGTGTGGCAAGAAGGGGCACCCGACTGATCACTGTTTGTACGTCTGCCGTGCGTGCGGCGAAATCCATGACGGTGGCAAGTTCCCCATGGAGGAATTCTACAATAGCATTCGCCAGTGGTACAACCCTACAAAGCATGCAGGAATGTTGCCCAAAGAATCCGAAGACATTTTCAACTAGGACGCTCGCCAGGTTGGAATCTGGTACGAGACGAGCGTTCTGGTGTTTGTATTTTTGCATATGTGGATAAGAAGCGGGTTGATCAAGCAGAAGAGAAAGATAATGAAAAATGTGATCAACCTGTTTTACCATGTTTGGCTAATTCCGTATTGATGAGTTTTCTTGATCTCCGGTGATCATGGAAGCTGATTTGCTTCCGGGTGAATCGCGTGGATATTGGAAGTACCACTCGCATAAGAAATGGTTTAAACAAACTAAGGCGAGCGGTAAAATTAATAACGAACGTGCCACGTTATTGTTTGATTCTAGTGCCGAAGTGTCGATCATCGACTCAACCTTTGCTCGTAAGGTGGGTTGTCAGATCGACACGAGTCAGACGCAAGAATGTGTCGGCATTGGAGAAAGTGCGTACCTCACTGAGGGGAGCACTAGAATCAAGATTACGTTAGCAGGATCGTTGGTTTACTATTTCCATGCATGGGTGGGCAAGCTTGCTGGCCAAGATGCTATATTGGGTATGGATTTTATGATACCAGCTGGTGTTCGATTGGATATCGTCCACGGCGCACTAAGTCTGCCGGATGAAGTAATCATCCCATTATAAGGCCGCCGACAGCTGTATGGATCAAGTGGAAATTATATGAAACTTGTTCAGTACGAACAGATCCCAGTAGGTCGATGTGCTGAAGTTCGGATTCGTGATCAGCTATTTCGAAAGTTATGGATTACTCGCGGAAAAGATTGGGTCCCCACTGTGACTAGGGGCGTGGGTAATTTGCGATATCTTTGTATTACGAATGTTGCCGATCATCCGATTATCCTACATGACGATATGATTTTATGTATTTGGATGAATAAGGATGATGTGCCCCGTCGTCCTGGGTTTATTTCGTTGGGCTCTAATCGCTATAAGGAGTGGCAGAATCTCGCGTATCAAGCTTCTACCGATTCAGTGCATGACGATCAAGAAAGTGTCGACCAAGGTCCTTTGGTCGAGAAAAAGGAGTACCCTATTCCTCGGGGAATTTTAGTACGACCTGCGGACTCGACCGCGGCATCGGTGACATTAGTAACCGGAAGATCGCGGAAGGTACAAGAGGTGCATGAAAAGTGCGGTCAGGATCAAAGTGTGAAAGGTCCGACACTTAGTCACGAGGTTGAACGACCTGTTGCAAGAGAAGAGCCTGTCCAAGTTACGCGCGAACATCCCATCTCAACTGATTCCGGTGAATTCGGTGTGATTCCTATCGATGACCAAGTGTGCTTTCACGAGGGCGAAGATTTGTTTCTGGAAGAGCTGGAGAAACAGCTTGCCACGATGCCGGAAGTGTACGCAAGTACCGAAGAAGTCACCAAGGATGATTTGAAAGTCGGTGATCCATTGATCAACACGGCAGAGGAAATTGACCAACTTCGTGATATAATTTGGGCGAAGAAACTTCTGCTGATCGAAAAAGGGAACGCACTACCTCCTGCTGCACGTGGAGTGGTTTGCGATATCGATGGAGGAAATGCGCGCCCGATTGCCCAAAAGTGTCGAAAATTGGCGCCGCAATTTCGCGAGAAATTATCGGCTTTAATCAAGGGGCTATTGGCTACTAAGATTATTCAGCCGTCTATGTCACCCTGGGCATCGCCTATAGTGATCATCGTGAAAAAGAATGGGGTTGATATTAGCTTATGTATCGATTATCGCATGGTGAATCAACTTACACGTCTGATGGTATACCCAATGCCCCTGATCTCCGATCTACTCGAAGATTTGGATAAAGGCGTTGTGGTTTTGCTCTTTGGATATGGCGAGCGGTTTTTGGGTCGTGTCTATGACCGATCGAGCACGTCAGATTTCGGCGTTTGTCACTCCGTTTGGATTGTTTGAGTGGAATAGGATGCCCTTTGGCCTGAATAATTCTCCGCAAATCTACCAGCGGCTGATTGATAATGCATTATATGGGTATCTCAAGGTAAAGGACGGTGCTGACGAAATGGCTGATGTATTTACTAGGGGAGAGCCCGACCAAGCCCGAGGCCCGTCTGTGTTGAAGCGACGATCCTATATTGATGACATTTTGATCCCGGCCCCTGCATGGACAACCCTGTGTGACAGGGTGCGAAACCTGTTGCAGAAGTGTGATCAGTGGAGTTTGTCTATCAGCGTAGTCAAATCGTACTGGGGGCGAAGTGAAGTGCCTTATTTGGGACATCACGTCTCTGGCCGCGGTCTCGAAGCGAGTCCGAAGAATTTTGATGATCTGATCGATTTGCCTTTTCCTGGCAATTTACGTGCTATGCATTCGTTTTTGGGAAGCCTTAATTATTACCGTCGATTTATCGAAGACTTTGCGATTTATGCCGCTGTGCTCTATGAGTTGCGGGAAATTGATTATCAAGAGTTAAAGAGCCGGGCATTGGTCATCGAGAGCACGGCGTATGAGGATGATCGATTAACTAGGGCGCGAGTTGCATTCAGCATGCTGAAGGCTAAGATTGCGTCAGCCCCAACTCTGCACCATTTCGACCAAGCAAAGCCGCCGGTGATTGTGGTGTATGCCAGCAAGTGGGCAGTGTCTGCCGCGTTGGTGCAAGAGCATGATCAAGTATATTGCCCTGTCGCATTTGCCATCCGGACACTGAAGAACGGTGGGCTGAATTACAGCCCCGTTGAAAAAGAAGTGCTGGACTTTCTACGGATTCAAAACGTCTACTTTACGATGCTGGTCGGAAAATCAATCGATGTCCTGTCGCGTCGATCCACGTTGAAGTGGCTCTTGACATCCAACGGGCATGATGGAAGACTGAGAAAATGGGCTGCAATCTTATCACAGTGGGACTTGGAGATCAGGAAATGCGTGCATGGAGAAGAGGAGGTACTAGGGGCGCTGGCCGCAAGTATCACTCCTCGCACTGGAATTGATGAGGCCCCGATTTCAATCGCACCAAAAAAGGAGCCTCGACAGACGATTGAAGTACCACCTCCCACGGTCGAGAAAGGCGAAGAGCTGTACGTGATCAGATTCGACGGGTCTGCTAGTGTTAAGCGATGTGTTGGTGCATTCGGGGCTATCGTGTGGAAGCTGCCGGAGTGGAAAATCATGATCACGGTTGCGGACCATGCACCCAACATCACGGTGAATGAAGCCAAGTACCAGGGACTGCTGCTAAGTTTGGATCTACTATTGCAATATCCCAAAGGAAAGATAATCGTGTGTGGAGATTCGAATTTGGTGATCAGGCAAATGCGTGGCGAAATAGAGTGTAAAGATCCGCGGTTGCAAGTATTGCAACAGCGCGCGTTGAAACTCCTTCGCAAATAGCCTGACCATGACCTGTTGCATGTTAAACGAGAGTGGAATAAGAGTGCCGATCACATCACCACCACTTTTATGCGGGATGGGGCACGATGTGAGATCAATGATGGGAAACAGCTGGAAGAATTGGCCGATCTTAACAGATTGCCGGAGGTGATTACTTGGAAGGAAGATCCCACTGCTGCACAAGTGCTGGTGACGACGCGATCACGTAACATTTGTCAAACGCAATCGTCAACATGGCCCGAGGTATCCATAAAGGGGATAAGGGCAAAACAAGTTAAAAAGGCGCAAGAAGAAAAAAGTGGATCTGTGATTTGCGATGTTACTTGAATGGTAACGTGTCACAGCTGAGCGCAGACGAGGTGAAAGAGTGCGCAAAAATCGCCGACTGTTATGACGTTGACGACCAAGGGTTGTTGATCTACTGAGGAAACATGACCAAAGGAAAAGCCAGTTGTGATCAAGATGATCAAGACGAGCGACGCTCCTCAATTAAGCTGGTCGTACCGGAAACCCTACATGCGGATGTCCTCCACCATTATCATGTGAGTTTGTAATGGGGGGCACCAGGGTATAGGGCGAACATATCAGCGGATCAGACGTTACTTTCATTGGCGTGGACTATTTCGTAGCGTGCAAAGCTTCGTTAGACAGTGTGTGGATTTTGAAACGGGGAAGGGTCAACCTACGATCAAGGGGACGTCACCCGGAAATATTGAGGCCACGTACCCGTTCCAGGTGATAGCCATGGATCACATCCCGTCGCTGCCTCGTTCGATTGATGGGCATACGGAGTTGTTTATATGGACATACCTATTCACGGGTATGGTAATCGCGAAAGATGGATCGTCTTGTACAGCACAGAAAGTCGCTGAAAATTATGAAGAATGTGTGTTCCGACGAATTGGAGCTAGTGAGGTGATTAGACACGACCGAGAACCCGGTTTTATGTCCGAGGTATTTAGGGCTTTCAACAAGATCGTGGGACAGCGGCATAGTGCAACTATGGCATACCGTCCGCAGACGAACGGCAAGGCATAAAGAACAGTGCAGAAGATTACACGAGCGATTAAGATGTACGTATTGGATTTCGGTCAGAAGGATTGGAGTTCGTATGCAGAGAGGCTGGTGTTCGCGCTGAACTCAACCCCAGATCGTATCCGTGGAGAAACACCGTTTTATTTGGCGTACGGGTGGGACCCACGATCATCGTTGGAATCGACATTACAACTGGGCGGAACTCGGCGTAAATACCGCGATGCGCGTCTATGGAGATATCGGCTGCAGAAAGACTACCGCTACGCCCGGGATCAAGTGAGAACCCGACTTCACCAAGCGGTAACAAGCCGGGCAGAGAAGAATAATGATCAAGTGACATCGCACAAGATCGAAGCGGGGGTCGAAGGTCTGGCTGTACCTCTATCGAGTGAAGGAAGGGTTCGAAAAGAAACTGGCGCATATGTGGCATGGACCCTTCAGGGTCGACGAGGTAATTGGTGATCATGCGGCAAGGTTGATTACAGCTGGTACCGACTATCGCATATTTCCAGTTGTGCACCTGTCCAAGTTGAAACTGGTCAAAGATTTTCCAGATCGACCTACTGCTGTGCTAACAGCTGGGGTAGAGGATCGTTTTGATTTCGATGAATCTCTATTACCCGAAGACAGATGGAAGAGTACTCTAGAGCCAGGCGAGTTTGAAGTTGATCGCGTCACCGATGTCCGATCTGGTCGGAGAACCAGATACGGCAGAACGTTGCGTATATTGGAAGGGTCATGATGAGCCGTCATGGGTAGACGAGGCCGATCTGAATTGCGATGCCCTAATCAAGGACTTCGAACGGAAGATGATTACCAAACACCGGTTGATGTAATGCAGGTGGATGAAGATTCCCATTAGTGCATGACCGGCTAATGGACTGTGGAATTATGATTGAAGACTTACGATTAATGGGTAAATAACGATTGACTTAATGTGGTGAATTTTTGGTGGGTATTGCGCGACGTGGTGATGGGGTAATGACAGATGAGACTGTGGAAGAACGATTTGTGTGGATACACTGGAAACGATGAAGCAACAATTGGAATTATTACGATCATGAATGTTTATCGGTGGAAGAAGAAAATATGGTTAGCGAGCTAGCTTGATCCGTAAAACTTGCGACGGAGGCGGGTAATCTTGTTGCCGGGGTGATCGTCTGCGGAAAGGCGATACTGGAGTCGCCAAGACTCAACGACGTCCACCTCGCATAACGCATCCGGCAAGGTCGAAGGCGGGCGGTCCGATAGGTACCCTGTGTACCAGGTGCCATCGTCCGCCGGAGCGTATTTCAAGGGGCGATTACGGGCGCAGTGGGAAATCGCCGGATCCAAGAAGATGTCAAGATCTCACTCCCCGCTGGTCATGCCCTGCAGCACGAACTTCACGATTCTCTTCCACGCTGCCCCGGTGCGGCTTCTACGCTGCCGTCGACCCTCGTAAAATTCTCGAAAAAAAGCGTCGCGCTCTCGAAGATCTTGATCCACGTGGAGGTAATGGGTGGAATCCCAGATCGCCTGCGCGTGATGGTCCAGGAATGTCTGGTACCGCGCCTCGAAGTCAGCAAATCAGCCGACCGAGCGTAATGAGATGGGTGGCAGCATGTGCTTGAAACAATCTCACGAGCGCTGCGAGTACAGTAACTCCACTGCTGATTGGGTAATCAGGTGACTGCACCACTCGTCAGGCGCAGGGGTGTCCGTGACGGTGGGAAACAGCCATCCCACCGGACGTGTCAAGTAGTCTAACATCGTTTTTACTGAGATGCTACCCAGATCAAAACCGCTGAGCTGATCCGAGGTCCACGTCAAGATGGCGTCGTCAGTCGCCTCACCTGGCAACAATATCAGCGACTTGAAGTCACCTGTCCGGGGAAAGAGGAATTCGGCGGAGTCCAGATCCGGCGGACCGTCGCTGCCCCACTCGCTGATTGTGGGACTGGACGGAATTTGCGCGCCACGCAAAGCGGAAGGACCACCTTGGACACCATCCGGTTGGCCCGGAGGGCAAATAACATGTGGTGACCAGCTCACATCGGTAATAGCGGGAGTGAGACGTAGCCGCTTGGACTGGGAGATGAATTGCGAGCGTGACCAGCTCATATCAGGAATGACAGGTTGTCGCTTGGACTGGGGGGTGGATTGCGAGTGTGACCAGCTCATATCGGGAATAGCAGGTTGCCGCTTGGACCGGGAAGTAGAGTGTGAGCGCAGGGCATGTCCTTCGGTATCACCCGGCCGACCAGGTAGATTAATGTCGGGCGACAGCTCCTTCTTCCCGGAAACGGCAGAGGCCAGACGTTGCCGCTTGGGCCGGGAGGTGAAGTGCGAACGCCGAGCGCGCTTTCTAGATGAAGAGGTCGGTCGGATGAAGGCGTTTATAGACGGCCCACCCGAAGCAGCAGACGGGCGGGCAGCCGGGTTAATCCCCGCATTAGTGGAACCGGCGCTCGGAGGGATTCGCAGGTGTGATGCTACGCCCGCCAACATTGTCTGGACATCGAAGAATTGGGCCAGCAGTTGATCCGCCTCATCCTGAACGCGTCTCAACTCGAGTCGAAGTGCGTCGCGCTCCGCAGATGCGTGGTTGAGACGACGCCGCGTCGTCGAAAGTTCTCCTTTTAACTTGGAATTCTGAGTACGCAGTCGCTCCAGCTCGGCCCTGTCAGCCGCCACCGTGTCAAGACGCGCATATAGCTCGTCTGCTGAGCATGAGCATTGGCGAGGCTGTTCATCTTTTGGAGAGTGGTTTCATGCTCCGTCCGGATACGATCACGCTGGACCTTTCGTTTACGATCCTTGGAGGAAAGATAAGCCAGATTCTCGGACAAGCGCTGGTTTTCTGACAGAGCATGGTCGCGTTCATGTTGCACTGCGATCAGGCGCTGGCGTAGTCAGTCGAGCACTGCGTGATCCTGAGATGCTTCAAGACGCGAAATTTCTTGCGCCATATGATCAACGGTCTCTTTGCAGACCGACAGCAGATACTGGTTCCGGGCCTGGGCACCTTCCAGATCGCGTATCTGACCTTGCTGTTTGTCCAGGATCTCTTCGGATGTCTTCAGACGGGATTTTAGGTTGCTAACGGTGGTGCGGACGAATTCGCGCAGGGGTGCAGCTCGCTCGCGGAAACACTCGATCTGCTGCTCGCGGTCGGCGAGCTTACGTGCGACGCACTCGTGCCGCTTCTGTTGCTGGCGGTTGGAGTCTTCAAGTACGGAAAGTGAGTCGGTCAGCACGACTATTTCCTCCTGATGTGTGCGAATAGTCTCTTGCTGCGTATGAATCGTCTCCTGCAGCGCGCGTATGGTCTCTTGCTGCGCGTAAGCCTGGTGGACCACCGAGACCAAGTTGTCGACCGCGGAACGGTCAAATGATGAGCTGCCACCTGCGGTTACCTCCATGATCAGTCTCGCAGAAGAAGTACAAGAATGGATGATCACGAGGGCTTGATCTAGGACGCTACGGTTGAATGATTGGCAACGCTCCGCTCACCTGCGACTCACTCGAAGGAGACAGGGCAGATTGATGGGTGCAGATTGCACTACCGATGACGTCATGATTGATGGATATCGACCGTGATCGAGGCCATCATGACTAATAGTTAGCAACGTGGCAACGATATTATCGACCCCGGCCCCAACCGCTGTCCGGCTGGGACACGGTTCAGGGGCGGCTGTGGTAAAGCGTACCGCGAAATTGGTACGTAATTAGGGGCATAATTATAGGAACCCCTATAGGCGTAGCTGTGTTAGAGGGTACCACAAATTTTGTCGGTACCATAGTCGGTACAAAAGGTGGTACGATAGTGGGCACCACAGTCGGTACAAAAGGTGGTACGATAGTGGGCACCACAGTCGGTACCACAGTTGGTACCTCAGTTGGTACTCTGTTGACACAACGGTGGCGGACAGGGACGAGGCGTGGATAGGACGTCTCAGACGATGCGACAACTGGCAAGGTTACCTGACGGTAACCCGAAGGTAAGCGGGTGAATGGTCGACAAAATGCGTAGGAATGGGTAGTTCTGATTGGTTGATATTAGGTTTTTGGTAGATATTAGGATATAAGCAATAATAAAGTTCTCTTTTTGCGTACGATCGCGCCGATCGTTTACAGGGACGGCAACTTAGGGCCTCCCTTCTACTAAATACCTCTACGTCCCGGGCGGGAGCACTTAGTGCATTTTTGGCCCGCCGGTAGGCGTAGAGCGTGAGAACTCACCTACAACTCCGCCTGCTGTGTCAGCTGTTCTTCTTTTAAAGGTTTTTTTGGTCTCGGGAACGTGATCGAGCAGTGCGCTCTCAACTCTTCCCTCATTGGTCCACGTTTTGGCCCCTAGTGTTCGGCTGCTTTAAGCGCCCCACGGGAACACTAGGCGGATTTTAATGGTAATCGTCGATTAGCCCGTCGAACGCACTGATCTACCGTCCCTATAAGGCTTAAGTCCAGAATACAAGGTATTTTAGAGTATTATAGTGACTAATTAAGCTTAAGGAGGCTCTGGGATCGGGCAGTGAAGATTTCCGCTGCCTGGTCGAGTACCCCTTCGCCGATTAACACCTAATCGACACACTGCGACTCGCGACCCGCACTCAGCTGCTCACAACTCGCGCCAACTAAGCTGATCAGCGACTTTTAGAACCTGATCGCGCCTGATCGAGTCTGATCACCGCTGATCGACGACTCTTAGTGCCTGCCCAAGCATGATCACTGCTGATCACACCTGATCGCACGTGATTCAAGCCTGATTGCGCCTGATTATCGCCTGATCGCATCCGTCGACTCATCACAAGTCAACACAGTCTCGCCGTAAGGAATTGTAGTGTGCCATCCCCGCCACCTGGAGCGCGACCCACTCCTAAGCCATCGGGTACACAAGGTGAGCAGAAACACAAGCAGTCAAGGACAACCGGAGGACCCCCTTCGTCAGTCGGCAGTCCGGGCGCCGTGGTACCGCCTTATCAAGCCTCAAAAACTTTGATCAGCCGCTCCACCACACCTTCGTGCTTTACGCACCGTCTTCTAGTCCCTAGGCGTCGACTGTTGGGCATCTGCCATGTCATCTAGCGCCTCGTCTTTACGATGTTCGCGCTGGGAGCGCGTCACACGGGGAAGGAGGCGGTGCTGTCGCTTGGTCGGGGCTTGGGTGATGACGGGTTGGGTGGTGAATGGTGCAAGTTCCTCCCGAATGCGGCCGGGGATGGCGCTGATATATCCTTCCCCCGTTTCCCAGCTATCAGCATCCGTTACCATGCAAGCCATGGAATCTGATAGAGTCTGCAGAGCCATGGCCACGGCGTCGCTCTCCTCATTGCTGAGTTGGCGTAGTCGGAGGCGCGGCTAGCGAGCTGACGTAGGTCCTGGGCCGACAGGAATGATGGTGTAAACCACCCCGATATCTCGCGCAGCAATTTCATCATCGATGTCAGCTGCCGTGTCATCGTCCATGCCAACATCGGTGGGAATTTCTATCGCGGCGTCAGCGCTAGGGGTGGTAGGGGCGTCCGTGCCAGGAGTGGTCGGGACAGCCGTCGTCGGTGGAGGTGCTAGCGATAAGAATCGGTCCATCGTGGCTGAATGGGGGCCACACTCCATGACGGTCTGCTTAAAGTCGAGGACGCGGTTGGCAAGTCGATCCGCTTGGGCGTTGGCTTGGCGATCGATGTGGTGGAGCTTGTACGAGGTCAACGCCTACAGTGCAACGCGAACTCGAGTTCGGAGCCGACGAAGCCTTTTATTGTTGCAGCTGAAGGTGCCCCTCACTTCAGCCAGTACTAGGTTGCTGTCACACTTGACGAGGATTCGTGTAGCGCCATGGTGCGTTGCGCTCTATCCCACCATCAGCGGTGCAGTGTAATATGCTATACTGTGTTGTTAGGGCCGCTGCTGGCGGGAAGGAACTGCGAGCACGTCCACACGACGGTGCCGTTTGGGTAAAAAAGAACGGTACCAGCGCCACCTGGTCCGGGGTTGTGTCTGCAAGCGCCGTCAAAGCGAAGTACCAAAGGCTCGGGTTCGTTTTGTGAGCCTGGTGGTGGATGGGTTGGCGTTGGTGTAGTCAGAGCTGGCGGTGGTACTGGCGCAGTAGGTACACTGGTGTCCTGTTGAGAGCTAGTAGTGGTGACACCTCACCGGTCACTAGGTGGACAATGGCTGCCACACGAACGGCGCGGTGGCTTGGGCCCCATCTTGTCGTTGACCTTGGCTGTCCTGGTAGTGGCGTAGTCATGCGGCGTTAAATTTGTCGACATAGTTCAGCCATTTGCGAAAGTTGGACTCGTGAGCAGAGCTTCCCACCCATGGATCTGGTCCAGTTCCAAAGTGGAAAAGATATCGCTCGGATTCTTATCGAGTTGAACCCAATGGTCTAGTAGAGCAGTTTTCAGCGTCGTGTCGACAGCCTTGAGCTTGCGTCCAGGAGACGGTACTTACCTGAGGGGAGCAAAGAGGGTGAACTTGGAGTGAGGCACCATACGGGGGGTCGTGCAGGTTCCTCGGGGTCTTAGGACCGGCGATGGGCACGACGCTCTGGGGGTGGCGGCGCCTGCGATCGGCGTGTTTCTTGATGCGACTGCCACGGTCGCACTCGCTGCCGCGCTGAGGGGTCCGATGGGTGATAAATTGCTTCTGTGCGCATAGATGTGAGCATCGAGCCGCGTGCAGCAGCTTCGCTGACCATCGCGCTGGTCGCGCACGAGGTCGCATGCTTCGTCGCTGCTGCACGCGACTTGAAACCAATGCCGCACGCGCACCCGCGGTGGAAGTGATCCACGAAACAGGTGCCGCGGTGCGATGTGACCCGGTTCTTGTCCAGCGAGGCAAGGTCGCGGGCGGTGTACGTGCACAACGCGCAATTGAATGCCGAGGCGATGTGGGCATGCACCGCAAGCACAGGGTCCCGGTGTTCGTCTGTGGGTATAGGTGTAATAATCGCGGGACCCCAGCGCGCAATACGTTGCTGCGTTGATCATCGGGTGGTGGTTCTTCAAGTGATCCACCTTCCTGCAGCGTGTCGGCCGCCCTGCCGGGTAAGCCAAACAAACGATTCGGGGCTTGGGAGGCGGCTGTATGCGCGGGGGAAACGGGCAAGGCGGAGGGGAATCCAAACGGTGCGCTTGGGGCCTTGGGCTTGAAGGATTGGAAAGAGTGGGCGCTACCCGGTCGGGCGGGTGGACAGCAGTCATGTGCGGGGGGAAGTCAATCGGCGCGCTTGGGGGCTTGTGTCCTCGAGGAAAGCAGAAAGATAGGGAACTTAGCTGGCAAGGAAGGGTCTTCTGCGGGGGCTACGTTGTCGTGGTCGTCTTTATTTCCTAACGTCCCTATACTCAGACCAAGTATATCTTTATTCCTAATGGAGGGACGATTTTCCGTTCTAAAATTAGCGGCCCGACCCCCTAAACGGCGCGAAAACTCAGACGTATGGCGGTCTGCGCTCCAGAGAAGTATATGGGCGTGTCACAAATTGATGCACAATAAGCGCTGCGGGTGCTAGACCCGTGCCCGAAGTTGCTGCTTCCAAATCGCCCGCGGTGCCGAGATATGGTACCGCAAGTTGGGCGCAAAATCCAGCAAAGTGTGGCAGTATGGCGGTATGGCGGTGACGACCAACTCCCGTGTAAACCCTGCTCGTGGCGACAGTGTTCGCCTGGAGATCCACGGCGATACCATCGTCCCCTGATCCTTCAAGAAAGCTACCAGTATCTCAGGGTGGGCGATGGTTTCGACCATGTCAAGCACCGTCTCCAGATCGTACCCAAGCTATCGCAGGTCAAGCGGGAGGCGGTAGCCACTCTTCAGTCGGGACTGGAAGCGGGGCAAGTCGTCAAGGCCTTGAAGACCAACGTGTATGTGGGAAAGCGTGTCTTAAAAATTGGCACCAATTGGGCCATTATTAGGGGGCGCTATATTGGGCCATTATTAGGGGCGTTAGTACGGGTACTATAGGGTGTATTATTGCGTGTACTGTAGTGTGTACTACTGTGTACCACTGTGTACAGTGGTATGTACAACAGTGGTGTACATGGACAGGACATAGACCGGACATCGGGAGATGGGACTGTAACGCAACGAACAGCGGCGAGCGACGGACTAATCAGCTCGACTGGTCGACGGACGACGTGGGAACGGGTGTATTTGATTTTTTTTTGTGCATATCTAGGTAATTGGTAGTTGTTAGGATATAAGGGATTATTAATAATAAAAGTTCTTCCTTTTGCGTACGACTGCGTAGGTCGTTTATAGGGTGGGAAACTAGGGCCCCCCTCTTCGCAATTACCTCTACGTCCCGGGAGGGAGCACGAAGTGCATTTTTTGGCCCACCGGAGGCGTAGAGTGTTAGAACTCGCCGTTCAACTCCGCCCGATGTGTCAGCGGTTATATTCTAAGGGTTTTTGGGTCTTGGGAACGTGATTGAGCGGCGCTCTCACCACTTCCCCATTTGGTTCACGTTTGGCCCCTAGATTTCGGCTGCTATAAACGCCCTACGGGAACTCTAGGCGGATTTAGTGAAGTAGCCCTCGTAAGTCTAGGCGTAAGAATACATTTGATTTGGGTATTCTTTCAGCCGTTAAGGACTAGAGGCTACGTAATCAGGCAGTGAAGACTTCCGCTGCCTGATCGAGTACCCTTCCCCCTAATCTTCACCGGAATCAACGATCAGCAACTGCGCCTTGCGATAAGCAGCCCGCAGATCGCGTCAGCGAGTAGATCGACTACGTTTTAGTGCCTGATCGCACTTGATCAAGCCTGATAGACATCGTTTTAGTGCCTGATCGCACCTGATCAAGCCTGATCAACGACTTGTAGTGCCTGATCAAGCCCGATCAAGCCTGATCACTGCTGATCGCACCTGACCACACCAGATTCAAGCTTGATTGTGCCTGATCACGCCTGATCAGCACTCGGAACACTGAGTTACAAGCTATTCCCATCTTGCGGCAAGAAATTGCCGTGATTGCATCCCCGCCACCTGAAGAGCGACCCACGCCTAAGCCGTCGGGTACACAAGGTGAGCAGAAACACAGGCAGTCAAGGACAATCGGAGGGCCCCCTTCGTCAGTCGGCAGTCCGGGCGCCGTGGTACCGCCTGATCAAGCCTCAAAAACTTTGATCAGCCGCTCCACCACAATGGTGCGCGTGCCCGGATCTTTTTGCGACGCGGGATATCACTGCGATTCTACGCAAGATGGCGCTGATGCGGATGTGAAAGCAGAAGCAGAAGCTGAATTGAAGATAAAAGTGGAAATAGAGGAGGTGGTTGTGACGATGGAAGGCAATTCGCCGTCGTCATGTCTGAAGAAGAAAGGAAGTGCTGATCATCAGGGCCTGGGGAGGTACCCTGAAATAAAGGAGGAGAAGCCTCAACCACCTCCCAAGGCTCCTTCGGGAGCCCCTGCGGATCATAACGCACGTTATGATCCGCCAAGTATATGTGTGTATGAAGATCCGGATTGGGACCCGATGGTAAAGTACTACAAGACCGACCAACCGAAGATGTTGTTAAAGGCTCCTGGGTCGGAGAAGGACGAAAGTCAATCAAGTACGCCGCCAACGGAACTCGATCTGGTGAAGATGTATTACCGAAAGGTGTACAAAGGAGAACTGGAAGATTTCTTATTGAAGAACGCGATCATGAACCTCCTCGGGGTTACGATCAGCCAAGAGCTGAAGGGACCAGTCGATTGTCCGATCACGAGTGGAAAAGACAAGCTTCGACTAGTGCTAGGACTAATACGCCTGATCAAGCAAGTTGGTCTGTCGACGGGTGCCTATGATGCTGAAGAGATGTTCAATCAAGATCTGGGAGACATCAAGATCGCTGTGCATCGACTCTATGAGTTGGTGGTACCTATTGTGGGTCGATCTACTGTGGAAGAGCCCCCCATTTCTCCGCTAAAAATTGAGGCAAGTCCGGCGATTAACGCGGCCGATCACACTGGATCGTCCTGTTACGAATCTGCACAGTCTGAAGATGATGAGCCCGAAGTGGAATCGATCAGTGCAGGAAGAATGGAGCCCAAGGTCACCAGGATGACAGTTTACCGTGAAGATGAATCCAAGTGCCAGGTGATCAAGAAAGAACCACAATCGGTTAAGATGAAAGACGATCAAGCATACCAAGGTCCGCAGTTGCAGAAATTTTTCAATAAGGCTATGGAGAAGATTCTGGCTGAAGAAAGAAGCAAGCTGGCACATGGAGTCACTGGGCTGAAGAGCCATCAACCAAAGCCAGGAAGAGCTGCGTCGATCAAGGATGTTGATATGTAATCCGTGCACTCGCTTCGCGATCAGCAGTCAAAACCAAAAGGATCGGCGACGATCAGGGATGTTGACATGGAATCGGTATATTCGCTCCATGATCAACGATCCCACGGTGATTATATTGACCCAGACGAGCCGATCACACTGCCGCGACGAGCCACAGTTGCGTCCGCGTATACTGGGATGCCTGATCAACAGCCAATTCCCAGGATCCGGATGTCCGCGATCAACTATCTGAAGGAATTTTCGGGTAAAGAAGGAGATAAAGATCAAGCGCGGAACTGGATAAGTCGTCTCAAGTCAGCATTTATGCGCGATCAGACTCCTGATCACGAAACGTGTTTAATCCTGGGCGATTTATTGAAGGGACCAGCACGTAATTGGCATCGCCAGCTGAGCAGATCTGCCCGATCAAGTTGGAAGACTCTCCTGGATGAATTCGAAACCCAATATTGTGGAAGTGGACAATCCGCATCCCGCCAGTACTACTACACCAAGCAGCGATCGGATGAAACTCCGATTGAATATCTGCATCGGCTGAATGTGGCGGGATTGCGAGCTAGGTTGCCGATCAGGGATGGATCATCTACGATTTTACGCGACAACGTGCAACACTATTTGGATACGCTGACTAATCGTGAGATCGCTGATCAACTGGCACTTCTGCGTTTGGATAACGCTATGGAGTTGGAAGAAACGCTGCGTGCTTATGCACTCAACAAGTCATGTCAACCAGCGGCAGAAGTGGGTGCAAGTCGATTCCGACAGCGATTTGATGATGATCGACCACCTGCCTCGGCACGTAAGCCCAAAGCTGTACGTGCGATCAAGGTGACATCAGGAAGTGAAGAGTCAAGTGCTGAAGATAGTGGAAGCGATGGTGATCAGTGTCGGTACATGATCGCAGCTATGCGCGATCAACCGGCAACGCCTGATCAGCCGAAAGAGCCTCGATCCGGCAGACGGAATGACGTGACTGCAGTTGATCAAGGAGCAATGAAGAAATGCAGTCACTGTGGATCAACCAAAAATGACAATTTACGTTGTTGGAAACGTTTGACCTGTCTGAAGTGCGGCAGAAAGGGCCATCCAACGGATAATTGTTTTTACGTCTGCCGAGCATGAGGTGAAGTTCACGATGCGGGCAAGTGCCCTATGGAGGAATTCTATAGTCGCATCCGCCAATGGTATAATCCCACCAAGCATGCTGGACTGTTACCCAAGGAAGCTGAAGATTTGTTAAACTAGGACGCTCGCCAGGTGGGAATCTGGTACGAGACGAGCGTTCTGGTTTGTGTATTTTTGCATATGTGGATAAGAAGAAGGCTGATCGAGCAGTAAAAAGTGATAACGGAATTGTAATCAGCCTGATTTACCACGTGTGGACAATTTACATATTGATGAGTTTTCCCGATCCCCGGTGATCATAGAAGTTAATTTACTTCCCGGTGAATCGCGTGGATATTGGAAGTACCACTCGCCTAAGAAATGGTTTAAACAAACTAAGGCGAGCGGTAAAATTAATAACGAACGTGCCACGTTATTGTTTGATTCTGGTGCTGAAGTGTCGATCATCGACTCAACCTTTGCTCGTAAAGTGGGTTGTCAGATCGACACGAGTCAGACGCAAGAATGTGTCGGCATTGGAGAAAGTACGTACATCACTGAGGGGCGCACTAGAATCTCTTGATTCTGTAAGATTACGTTAGCAGGCTCGTTGGTTTACTATTTCCATGTGTGGGTGGGTAAACTTGTCGGTCAAGAGGCTATATTGGGGATGGACTTTATGATACCAGCTGGTGTTCGATTAGACGTCGCACATGGTGCATTGAGTCTGCCGGATGAGGTGATCATCTCATTAGAAGGACGTCGACAGTTGTATGGGTCGAGCGGAAATTATATGAAGCTTGATCGGTACGAACAGATCCCAGTGGGTCGATTTGCTGAGGTTCGAATTCGCGATCGGCCATCTCGAAAGTTATGGATTAGTCGTGCAAAAGATTGGGTCCCCACTATCACTAGGGGCGTGGTTAGTTTACGCTATCTGCGTATTACGAATGTCGCTGATCATCCGATCATCGTACAAGATGATACTATTTTAGGTATCTGGATGAAAAAAGACGATGTACCCCGACGCCCTGGATTTATTTCGGTGGGATCCAATCGCTATAAGGAGTGGTAAAATCTCGCGTATCAAGCTTCTACAGATTCAATGCATGACGATCAAGAGAGTGTTTATCAAGGTCCTCTAGTCGAGAAGAAAGAGTATCCTACTCCGCGAAGCATTTTGGTACGAACTACGGACCCGATCGCAGCATCGGTAGCATTAGTAACCGGCCGATCACAGAAAGCACAAGAAGTACAATAGACATGCGATCAGGAGCCGAATGTGAAAGGTCCGACCCTCGGTCACGAAGTTGGACGACCTGTTGAAAGAGATGATCATAAGCAAGATACATGCGATCACCCCGTCTCAGCCGATCATGGCGATCTGGGTGTGATTCCGATCGACGATCAGGTTTTCTATCACGAAGGTGGAGATCTGTACGTGGAAGAATTGGAGAATCATCTTGCTACGTTGCCGGAAATGCCTGCAAGCACCGAGGAAGTGACCTAGGATGATTTACAAGTGGGTGATCCCCTGATCAACACGGCGGAAGAAATCTACCAGCTTCGTGACATAATTTGGGCGAAGAAGCATCTGTTGATCAGGAAGGGGAACGCGCTACCGCCAGCTGCACGTGGAGTTGTGTGCGATATTGATGTAGGCAATGCGCGCCCGATCGCCCAAAAGTGCCGAAAGGTGGCGCCTCAATTTCGTGAAAGGTTATCGGCCTTGATCAAGGGGATGTTGGCCACCAAGATCATCCAGCCATCCACGTCGCCATGGGCATCACCTATAGTGATCATTGTGAATAATAATGGAGTCGATATACGTCTATGCATCGACTATCGCGCGGTGAATCAACTCACGCGCTTGATGGTATACCCGATGCCCCTGATCTCCGATCTACTCGAGGATTTGGACAAGGCGTTGTGGTTTTGCTCTTTGGATATGGCGAGTGGTTTTTGGGTCGTGTCTATGACCGACAGAGCACGTCAGATTTCGGCGTTTGTTACTCCGTTTGGATTGTTTGAGTGGAATCGGATGCCCTTTGGATTGAAGAATGCTCCGCAAATTTATCAGCGGTTGATCGACAATGCATTGTACGGGTATCTCAAGGTTAAAGACAGTGTCGATGAATCGGCTGATGTGTTCACTATGGGAGAGCCTGATCAGGCGCCGGGCCCGTCTGTGCTGCAGCGACGGTCATATATCGATGATATTTTGATCCCTGCGCCTACGTGGACCGCTCTGTGCGATAAGGTGCGGAATTTGCTGGAGAAGTGCGATCAGTGGAATTTGTCGATCAGCGTGGCCAAATCATACTGGGGGCGAAGTGAAGTCCCTTACTTAGGGCATCACGTCTCTAGCCGCGGTTTGGAAACAAATCCCAAGAATTTGGATGATTTGATCGATTTGCCTTTTCCTGGCACCTTACGTGCTATGCAATCGTTTTGGGAAGCCTGAATTATTATCGTCGGTTTATCGAAGACTTCGCGGTCTACGCTGCTGTGCTTTACGAATTAAGAGAGACTGATTATCAAGAGCTGAAGATCAGATCACTGATAGGAAAAAATTCGGATGATCAAGACGATCAGCTGATCAGGGCAAAAGTGGCATTCAGCATGCTGAAGGCGAAAATTGAGTCAGCTCCAACTCTACGTCATTTCGATCAAGACAAAACGCCAGTGATCGTTGTTTACGCCAGCAAGTGGGCGGTATCAGCAGCGTTGGTACAAGAACACGATCAAGTGTATTGTCCCGTCGCATTCGCTAGTCGAACGTTGAAGAGCAGCGAGCAGAATTACAGCCCTGTCGAAAACGATGTGCTGGCCCTTCTGCGGATATTGGATGTTTACTTTACGATGTTAGTCGGAAGGAAGATCACTGTTTTGACTCGTCGATCCACGTTGAAGTGGTTGCTAAAAGCCAACGGGCTGGATGGACGATTGGGCAGATGGGCTGCGATCCTGTCACAGTGGGATCTCGAGATCAAGAAATGTGTTCACGGCGAAGAAGAGGTGCTAGAGGCGTTAGCTGCAAGCATTACCCCTCGCACCGAGGTTGACGAAGCCTTGATCGCTATTGCACCGAGAAAGGAGCCACGACAGACGATCGAAGTACCACCTCCCACGGTGGCGAAAGACGAGGAGCTTTACGTGATCAGCTTTGATGGATCGGCAAGTGTCAAGCGACGTGTGGGTGCATTTGGAGCTATCATATGGAAGTTACCGGAGTGGAAAGTTGTGATCGCGATTGCTGACCATGCACCCGACATCACAGTGAACGAAGCCGAATACCATGGATTGCTATTAAGTCTGGACCTACTGTCACGATACCCTAAAGGAAGGGTGATCGTGTGTGGAGATTCAAATATAGTGATCAGGCAAATGCGCGGCGAGATAGAGTGCAAGGATCCGCGATTGCAAGTGTTGCAACAGCGTGTGCTTAAACTTCTTCGTGAATGGACCGATCACGATCTGCTACATGTCAAGAGAGAATGGAACAAGAGCGCAGATCGTATCACCACTATGTCCATGCAGGGTGGAACAAGATGAGAGATCGATGGTGAAGAACAGAACAGTTGGCAGAATTGGCCGATCTCAACAGATTGCCAGAAGTGGTCACGTGGAATGAAGATCCCACGGTCCCACAAGTGCTTATAACTACACGATCACGCAACCACCGGCAACCGCGACCGTCAACGTGTCCCGGTATATCCATAGAAGGGATGAGGGAGGAACGTATGAAAAAGGCGCAAGACGAGGAGAAGTGGATCCATGATCTGCGAAGTTATTTGCATGGAGACGTTTCGCAATTGAGCGCTGACGAGGTTAAAGATTGCGCAAAGATTGCCGACAACTACGATGTCGATGATCATGGATTGTTGATTTATTGTGGGAATACGGCCAAGGGAAAAGTCAGCGACGATCAAGACGATCAAGACGATCGACTTTCTTCGATCAAGCTGGTTTTACCTGAGCCATTACACGCGGATGTTCTCCACCACTATCATGTGAGTTTGGAAGGAGGACACCAGGGTATAGGCCGCACCTATCAACGGATCAGACGGTACTTCCATTGGCGGGGTCTATTCCGCAGCGTGCAAAGATTTGTTGGACAATGTGTGGATTGCGAAACGGGGAAGGGCCAGCCTACGATCAAGGGCATGTCGCCGGGGAATATCGAGGCCACGTACCCGTTCCAAGTGATTGCCATGGATCACATACCGTCACTGCCTCGATCAACTGATGGGCATCCGGAACTGCTGATTTGGGTTCATCTGTTCACGGGTATGGTGATCGCGAAAGCTGGATCATCTCGCACAGCGCAGAAAGTCGCGGAAAATTACGAAGAGTGCGTATTCCGACGATTTGGTGCAAGTGAGGTGATCAGGAACGACCGATAGCCTGGCTTTATGTCGGAAGTATTTAGTGCGTTTAACAAGATCGTGGGACAACGGCAGAGTGCCACTATGGCGTATCGTCCGCAGGCAAATGGAAAGGCAGAAAGAACGGTGCAGACGATTACGAGGGCCATCTAGATGTATGTGTCAGATGTCGGCCAGAAGGATTGGAGTGCATACGCAGAGCGACTGGTTTTTGCGTTGAATTCAACCCCTGATCGCATTCGTGGAGAAACGCCCTTTTGGCGTATGGGTGGGATCCACGATCATCGCTGGAATCGACATTGAAATTAGGTGGAATTCGACGCAAGGACCGTGATGCTCGCCGATGGAGGTACAAGTTGCAGAAAGATCATCGCCTCGCTCGTGATCAGGTGAACGTTCGATTACACCAAGCGATGACTGATCGAGCTAAAAAGCACAACGATCAGGTGACGCCACACAAGATCGAGGCTGGATCAAGGGTCTGTTTATACCTTGATCGCGTTAAAGAAGGGTATGCAAAGAAACTGGCGCACATGTGGCATGGACCCTTCAGGGTCGATGAGGTGATCGGTGATCATGAAGCAAGATTGGTTACTGCTGGCACGGACTATCGCATGTTCCCCGTGGTGCACCTATCCAAGTTAAAATTGGTTAAGGAGTTTCCACATCGCCCTACCGCAGTGTTAACAGCTGGGATTGAAGAGCGGTTCGACTTTGACGAAGCTTTGCTACCCGAGGACAGCTGGGAAAGGACGCTAGATCCAGACGAATTTGAAGTTGATCGCGTCACTGATGTTCGATCTGGTCGAAAGACTAGATATTGAAGGACGTTGCGTGAGTATCAAGTCTACTGGAAGGGTCATACCGAGCCGCCATGGGTAGACGAGGCGGACTTGAACTGTGATGCCCTGATCACTTTGAGAGAAGGTTGATCAACCGACATCGGCTTGATGTAATGCAAGTGGATGAAGAGTCCCACTAATGTGTGATCAGATGATTGATCAGGGAAATCGTGATCGACGAAGCTCCCAATGGATGACGAAGTGATGGTTGACTGAAAATGGTGTTATAGCGATGGATACTGTGAATTAAGGTGATGGAGTAACAGCAGATGAACCGACAGAAGACCGATTTATATGCAGCATGAAAAAGTGACGAGGCAACAGCTGGAAGTGGTATGATCAAGAGTGTTTATTGATTGAAGAGAAATGATCAGCCGACTACGTGGACGCTTGGGTGGAGATGAAGATCTTGAATGTTGCTGCGGCGTTTAGGCGAAGAAGCCACGCGGCTGATCATGCCGTCTGGAGAATCATCTTGGCCGGCAGACGATGTAGCCTTATCGGCACTTGTAAACGCAATATCGGCAGCTGGGACGCTCTGCATCTGGAGCGACAGGCCCGCCAAATGAGTTTGAAGGCCAGAGTGGTATTTTCGCAATCGCTCGATCTCAACTTGTGCCTTCTGCAGCTGATCACGTAATGTATCGCGATCAGCGGAAACTTGATCGAGTTTACACTGAGTGACGGCAAGTTCACCCCCCAGCTTGGCATTGAGCTGCGATACCCCCTCGACACGATCAGCTATCTCTTGTGCCTGGGCCGCAACGGCAGCAAGGTCGTCCAACTGCAAACGGTATGACTTGTTCTCCTTCCGGAGTCGATCACGTTTTTCTTGGTATCTCTCGGCTTTCGCGTTAAGTTTCAACGCTTTCGTGACCAAGTGGCTGTTCCTGGAGACGGCCTGACCATGCTCGGCTTGAAGTTCGTCCAAGCGCTGTCGAAGCTGGGACAGTTTAGCTGCTTGATCAGCGACTGTATCTTCCAATACTGCTCGCGAGTAGCGCTCCTTGTCAAGGCTGTTCTCCAGATCACGGATCTTGATGCGCTGGTTCTCCAAGGAGTTTTCTTGACCAGAGATGGTATCTTGGGCAGCAGTTAATCGGGACTTGGAATTATTTAGCGCGGAGTTGACGACGTCACGTAGTGGCCCAAGTTGGCGAAGGGCGACCTTCTCCATCTCGACGTTATAGTCCGTGGGGATACGGCTGGCGCTGGCGAGCTGCTGTCAAAGCATCGCAACGGTGTCTTCACTCATGGCGAGCGAGTTGGATAGCGTGGCTACTTCATCATCACGTGCACGAAGTTCCTCCCGCAGGATATGCGATTGGTCGATCGCGGCGATCACCTGATCAGCCGCAGCACGATCAGGGGCAGAAGTGTCAGCAGCATTTGCTGGGGCGCCGTCCGTTGTCGCTCGCATGAAGGAAATGTGGAGATGCTTGATCAAGGAGGCCTGATCGTCGATGTCACGGTTGGAGGAGAATAGCGCCAGATCGCGGTGTATACCACCCAACGGTAACGACCTGATCGATTGTGACCAAGCGATGGGAGAAAGGGCAAGGTGATGGGTATTGATCGCCTGATCAAGGATGCCATCATGTAATGGTTGAAGGCAATACGGCTAACGGTGGCATGATCGAACCTCGTCCCAAACGCTGTACGGCTGGGACGAGGCTCAGGGGCGACTGTGGGAAAGCGTGTCTTAAAAATTGGCACCAATTGGGCCATTATTAGGGGGCGCTATATTGGGCCATTATTAGGGGCGTTAGTACGGGTACTATAGGGTGTATTATTGCGTGTACTGTAGTGTGTACTACTGTGTACCACTGTGTACAGTGGTATGTACAACAGTGGTGTGCATGGACAGGACATAGACCGGACATCGGGAGATGGGACTGTAACGCAACGAACAGCGGCGAGCGACGGACTAATCAGCTCGACTGGTCGACAGACGACGTGGGAACGGGTGTATTTGATTGGTGTATATCTAGGTAATTGGTAGTTCTTAGGATATAAGGGATTATTAATAATAAAAGTTCTTCCTTTTGCGTACGACTGCGTAGGTCGTTTATAGGGTGGGAAACTAGGGCCCCCCTCTTCGCAATTACCTCTACGTCCCGGGCGGGAGCACGAAGTGCATTTTTTGGCCCACCGGAGGCGTAGAGTGTTACAACTCGCCGTTCAACTCCGCCCGCTGTGTCAGCGGTTATATTCTAAGGGTTTTTGGGTCTTGGGAACATGATTGAGCGGCGCTCTCACCTCTTCCCCATTTGGTTCACGTTTGGCCCCTAGAGTTTGGCTGCTATAAACGCCCTACGGGAACTCTAGGCGGATTTAGTGAAGTAGCCCTCGTAAGTCTAGGCGTAAGAATACATTTGATTTGGGTATTCTTTAGGCCGTTAAGGACTAGAGGCTACGTAATCAGGCAGTGAAGACTTCCGCTGCCTGATCGAGTACCCTTCCCCCTAATCTTCACCGGAATCAACGATCAGCAACTGCGCCTTGCGATAAGCAGCCCGCAGATCGCGTCAGCGAGTAGATCGACTACGTTTTAGTGCCTGATCGCACTTGATCAAGCCTGATCGACATCGTTTTAGTGCCTGATCGCACCTGATCAAGCCTGATCGACGCCGTTTTAGTACCTGATCGCACCTGATCAAGCCTGATCGACGACGTTTTAGTGCCTGATCGCACCTGATCAAGCCTGATCAACGACTTCTAGTGCCTGATCAAGCCCGATCAAGCCTGATCACTGCTGATCGCACCTGATCACACCAGATTCAAGCTTGATTGTGCCTTATCACGCCTGATCAGCACTCGTAACACTGAGTTACAAGCTATTCCCATCTTGCAGCAAGGAATTGCCGTGATTGCATCCCCGCCACCTGAAGAGAGACCCACGCCTAAGCCGTCGGGTACACAAGGTGAGCGGAAACACAGGCAGTCAAGGACAATCGGAGGACCCCCTTCGTCAGTCGGCAGTCCGGGCGCCGTGGTACCGCCTTATCAAGCCTCAAAAACTTTGATCAGACGCTCCACCACATGTATCCTAAGGTGGAGTATGCCCTTCGCCACTTGCGTCAACTCCAGTATCAGCTACAAGGACTTGACCGCGCTGTCACGAAGGGACTGCGCCACCTACTCCATCTTCCCGCGTCCACCACCACCACCTTCTTCTACGCGCCTATAGGTTAAGCTTGCAGACGCTAGTTGAGAGGCACCAAGCTCTGTAGGTGGCGCACGCTTGGCAGATGCTTCACTCCAACCACCCAGTATTTTTGGCGATGGCCAAGGCGCACGTGTGACAAGTGGTCCGCAAGCGGTATCGTCTCCAAGAAGACCACTGGGCAAGGCCTGAAGAAGAGTTCGTCCGACGGTTTTTGAACTCGGAGCTGGCTTCCTCGCCCCACGCAGAAGTTTTACGTCGCATCGGGGCATCAGCTCTCTTTGGGTTGACGTGCAACGCATCATGAGCGTTCACCATATCAGCTTCACCAGCCATGTGGACGCGAACTCAAGCTACCAACTGGGTCTGCAAGTCCCCCACTCCAAGAAGTGGCTGGACCACAAGACTGTGCTTCGCCATGTCAAGCTCCACATGAAGATTCGTCACCAGAATCTCTGGAAGAGTCTGCTGGATCAGGGCAAGACAGTGCGCGTCCATGGTGTCCCAGATGCCAAGTTCGTTACAGGGGTGGTGGGCCTGTCGGACACTGAGCATCAGTTTGGTATTATGGCCCGCCTCAACCAAGTTGACAAGAACTCGGTGCTCAAGCTTCGCCGCTCGCGGCTGAATCACCGCTGTCGGATCCCATCCTGCTCTTTGACAGAGACGCTGGTGCACGTTCTCAACCATTGCGAGTCCAACATTGACGCTATCCGCCAGCGTCATGACATCGCCTTAGAGCAGATGTGGTGGAGCGGCTGATCAAGTTTTTTACGCTTGATCAGGCGGTACCACGGCGCCCGGACTGCCGACTAACGAAGGGGGTCCTCCAGTTGTCCTTGACTGCTTGTGTTTCTGCTCACCTTGTGTACCCGACGGCTTGGGCGTGGGTCGCTCTCCAGGTGGCGGGGATGTAAACACGGCAATTCCTTGATGCAAGATTGGGGGAAATCGTAACGAGTCGACCTATGTGCCGATCAGGCGTGATCAGGTACAATCAAGATCGAATCAGGTGCGATCAGGCTTGATCAGCAGTGATCAGGCTGGAGCAGGCACTAAAAGGCGTTGGTCAGGCTTGATCAGGTACGGAAAGACGTTGATCAGCTGTGATCAGACTTGATCAGGCTTGATCAGGTGCTAAAAGTGGTTGATCAGCTGCGATCAGAGTTGATTAGGCTTGATCAGGCACTAAAAGTAGTTGGTCAGCTGGGATCAGACTTGATCAGGCACTAAAAGTAGTTGATCAGCTGTGTTCAGACTTGATCAGGCTTGATCAAGTGCTAAAAGTAGCTCAGGTACAAGTTGGTGCGATCTGCGAGTTGTTGATCGCGGGTCGCGAGTCGCAGAGTGTCGATCAGGTGTTGATCGGCGAAGGAGGTACTTGATCAGGCAGCGGAAGTCTTCACTGCCCAATCACGGAGCCTCTGGAGTCTTTAAACAGCTAAAGGAACACCCAAATATCTGTATTCCTAGCCTAGGCCTACGAGGGGGGGGGGTAAATTGCACTTAATCCACCTAGAGTTCCGTGGGGCGCTTACATCAGCCGAACTCTAGGGGCCAAACGTAAACCAAACGTGGAGAGGTGAGAGCACTGCTCAATCACACTCCCAAAACAAAAAAAAACTTTACATAAGAACCGCTGACACAGCGGGCGGAGTTGCGCGATGAGTTCTCAACACTCTACGCCTGCCGGTGGGCCAAAAAACGCACTAAGTGCTCCCGCCTGGGACGTAGATGTATGTGTTAGTAGGGGAGGCGCAAAGGTGCCGTCCCTGAAGCGATCTGTTCGATCGTACGCAAAAAGAGAATTTTATTATAGCTTAAAGCCTTAGATCTACCATTTCCCTAATTTCAGCCAATCAGAACCGTCCATTCCAACGTCCTCCGTCCACCAGTCCACCTGATTCCTCCGTCGTTCGTCGGCGTTCGTCGGTGTTCGCTGGGTACCTGTACGTAATCGTCCCATCTTCCCATGCCCCGTCTATGTACTGTCTATGTGCACCACGGTTGTACACGCAACTGTATACACTGTGGCACACACAATCGTATACGATTACGTACCCGTTTAGTGTCCGCACTCCGACCCCTAATTAGCCCCTTAATTAGGCCCAATTATAGCACGCTACGACACAGATCGGAGCCAAGGTGCACAGCGCGTTGAAGCACGCCAAGCCGTCCGCGGAGCTGCGCCTAAACCAGACGGTACAGAGTACACAGGCGCAGCTCTGCGAACCGACATTGCGATACGGGACGTGACTACCAAGAACATGGTGATCGCCGACTTGGCGATTGTCGTGAAGGAACTTAAATTTTCGAGGTTTCCACTCAAAAACAACACAAGGAAGCGATAGAATACACCTCTCTTTCTTATACTTCCCAGGTTCTTGGTACTTACGTCCGAACCTTAATAAAAAATCACTGAAAATGGACACTTCCTGATAACGCTCAGGCTTCCCCTTAGCTTAGGTGATCGCAAAGGATCTTTGTCACGCCTTAGCACGCGTTCACTTAAAGGTTTCCTCGGGATGAACTTAGACTTAGTTTTTGTATAGGTTGGAAAGATTTGGTTGGTTGGAAAAACGACTCTTCTAAAGGGGGGAAATTTGATTATAATTAAAATGCTAAGAGTCCTATATCTACTTCACGTGCCTTGTTCACCTTGTTACTTCTTGGTTACTTCAGCGCTGGCTTCAATACCGAAAAACTTACTTCATGGTCGGCTAAACTGTCGTGGACGGTCACCCGTATACTATTTATGTATACTTTTCATATACACTTAACCACAGACTCCAGCCACTTCACCACAACCGCCCCTTGCGCAGCTTCAGCTTATGCGATCAAAAGCAAGCAGTCCATTTATGTATCATATCAACATCAAAGTTTCGCTAATTCCACTTCAAATATTGACGTGCTTCACTGTCCGCCATAGTGGAGACAAAACAGGGAGTATCATATCTCTTTCACACTTCCATCATCCGATCCCAATCTATATCCTTCTCGAACACATATCGCGCAGCCACAATGAATAGGTAATCACGTAATCTGGTGAGTGATACCAACGATCTTGAATGGTTCCCTGCCATAAATCCTATAGTATGCGAACGCACCATCGTAACAATAGTAATTTCTGCTTCTCTTCCTTGACTAGAAACAGTAGTAGCCACTTCGATATCCAAATGGTCTTCATATACTCCATTCAAATATCGTAACTCTCTCCTCATAGTCGAGACTTGGTCTTGATATGGCGAAATAATCAACACTGACTTTTGTACCGCCTTACCCAAACGTCGCGACTCCTCCTGCAAAGCCGACCGTATCTTATCCACTAACTGCACCACTATCGCCAATTCAATGACATTTCTGTGCTTGTACTCTGTGCGCTCATGTTCCTCAACTCATTCTTGAGAACTAATCCACACGACACGTTGTTTCCCCAAAATTTTCCCTACTCTAGAAGGATAACGATCATCTGGCTGAGCCCAATCAAAGGTTTCCATATTCTTCAGATGTATTGATGCCAAGTAATCTGGTGACATGTAGGCTCGATATCGAATAGTATAGGTATAAAGCATTTGTAACAGTCTCGTGATCATAGGGTGGCTCCTAAATTCTGCCGTCATGGTAACTCCAGGGAATGCAGGTGATATTTTTCTCATCGCTCGGCAATATTCAATGGAATGTATCAACCCCCACGTAATCTTGTGACGACGTGCATCATTACGGAATCGCTGCTTCATTCTTTCATCCATAGGGGAGTACGCAAAAAGTTGGTACGGATCTACCACTGATATAACCACTTGTACCCAAGGCCTAATGGCTTGCAGTCATTCCACTTCGGCTGTTTGCGCCCCTTCATCATTGATAATTACGTCATAACACACATTCGAGTAATCTGGTCGCCCCAATTGATCTAAAGTGGCAACAATCACACGTGCCCCATCTAAAAAGTCTCTCTCTTTTAACTTTAATCTGGGAGATATTTCCTTCCGATTCACACACCCTTCCAATGCTTGCCGCTCACGTAGTAGTATCTCCGAGATAAACCTTCGTCGATACTTTTCAGCCTCTGACGCTAACATGGTGCCTTTTATTTCCCCCAACCGAATGATATCATGATCATCTAACTGATTTGAATCCATCAACCTTTTCAGATCTTCACCAATAGCTGCATTGGTTTCGGACACGATAGCAATCCGATGTAGGGGAAAAACTGCTAGTAGGAATATTACAACAGCCGTAATAGTAGAAGTCTTCCCACATCCATATGGACCACGAGCCAACACTATCCCTTTCGTCTCTATTGCTGCACGTATCACTTTCATTTGATCTCTATCCAAGCTGCGCTGAAATGTTTTATATACCGCTGTTCGTTCGGCTTCGGCCATTACCGATGAATATCTCAGAGACTGAACAGTTTCTCTTTTAATTATCAGATTCAATATCTCCGGTGGTGAATCTCTAGTCAGCCTGTCTACCACTCCGAACCTTCTGATGTAGTTCATAATGTTGGCTTTGGGTAACCATCGTAACTTGTGGGTGTTCTCATGGATGCGTCCTCCCAGGGCGGTGGTTAAAATAACATGTCTGAATCCTACCGAACAGTTTATCCACCAGACTAAAAGTTCCAGTTTGTTACCTCGTGGAACACATAGTTGTCCGTAATCTCATCTTTGTAAATCTTCTGTACATGTATTTACATATTCCGTCATATCGTTTCCGGCTACCTGCAGGTATATTATCCCTCTCATCAATGGCATGAAATGATTTGTACCACCATCATTGTTGTAAGTGTTCCATCGTTTGGCTAAACATTGCCCCACGCCATATGACAACACATGAAGCTTAATGTTTGACTCAACCGTATCCGTTGTCCATCCATTTTAATCAGGTTTAGTGGCCCAAAATGCATCCAGATGTGTCACTAGGCACATAGTAAGAAGATAATCATTTACTGACAAAAAATCATCCACGTACACCTCTCGATACTTTGCGTATAGCCAATGTCTGCAGCTTCCTTGGTAGTGAAATTGTGGTATGGTCACATCATACTTTAGACCGCACAGGACATCCCTGCAAGGTCCATAACCACCACCCCAACGCTCGCGCAGAAAAACTACTAGAGACTCTGAATCTCGTAATAATAGCGTGACAGCAAACAATACACTCCTTGCATCCTCCTGGGTGACCGATTTGATTTGTCGCCGTATACCAATTTCTCTGTGAAAGTCCAACGATCGGATTTCATTAATGATAACTCCTGGGTTGATAGTGCTTTTCTCCACATCCTGACACCAATTCCTTTTAATATCTGACATACCCGTTATCACTCGCCTTGCTGTTGAGTCGGGTTTACATATACTATGCCGCGCTAACTCTTGACACTCTGCTGTGAGTAGCCCTTCCTTAAACGTATAGCTTCGATATTCCTCTTTCCTCTGTACAACCGTCTTGAGCGTCTCTGAATTCGTATCAGTCATCGGAGTAAGACTGCTCAAAACATCCCCACACATTCCATAACAGTTATTCATTGTATTTGTAGGAAGTTATACATCTTCCGAGACGCACTTATGGTCCTCTTCTGTCACACAGGGATCCTGGCTACACAGCAGCTCATCTTCTTTGGTTGATGACTCTTCTCCGTTATCTTCTTGAAGACTCGAAATTGAATTTGCCGCGGATTCTATCAATTATATGGCTATGGAATTGTCCTGTCCTGATTCTACATCATCATTTAGGGTGCCTGTCAAATAGTCCTAATCTAAGTGTTGGCTCCAATGTTCTTTGTTCACCGCTTTACGTTTTTCGAAGATTTCACCGGAGTTTGTATTTTTTACTTCTTGCACTGTACCCTCAAGCTTCACATCACGAGACCGTCCGTAACCGAAGGTGCCAGTGCAAACGCGATCCGTTGCACTGCTTTGTCGTCGTCAATTATACGACAAGTACGCGAGGCGTACAAAACAGACGAGGAGACACGTCTGTTGATTGATTACATAAGTAATCAATCAAGTGAGAAGCGCGACGAACTCCCAGAGTTCCTCCGCGCTTGCGTGCATCGATACCGACTGCACGATGGTCTGCTGCTTTACAGCACAGACCAAAAAGATGAAAGTCGCATCGTTGTTCCAAACGACGATGATCTCAAACATCAAATTATGTTTGAGTATCA